>CAOKZL010005424.1:0-12067 GCA_948472985.1 Iguana delicatissima | reverse complement strand
GTTTTTTGCCAAGGGGAATTTCCCATTTTTTAAAAAGTAGCAAGGAAACAAACCCCTTTCAGCCCCCAGAACATCCCCATAAATTTTAAACAACAAAATTTAAATTGGGACAAACTTTTATTTCAAAAAAACCCCTTTCATTTTTTTAAAAAATAAATTTATAAAAAAACAAAAATTTCCAAAATTAGGGGAAAACCCCAAAAAACCCCTCCAGGTGACACACTAATTTTAAATTTGGAAAGCCCTGATATAGAGCATATGTTATATTCTATATACCTATAGAGCTGGATCAATCACTTTCTAAGGGCAACAAGCAATGCTCATTTCCCATCTTCACACAGCTTAAAGAAATCCCCTGCATCCACCAACCTGCAACCAACTTCCCACTCAAAGACTGAAGAGAGGCATGTCTTGCTGTGTAGACAAACAGGTTGAAGGGGTTTTTGAAATCCTGTGGAGAGTATCTCTAAATTCTGGAAGTTGGGGTTTAAAAAAAAAATTTTTTTCCAAACTCCTTGGAGATGTGTAAAAATTTTCCACCAACTTGCTACTGAAAGAAAGAATGGTAGGCCTTCCTACAAAGGTAAAAGGGGCCAGAGCCTAAAAAAAATTCTTTGGTCTTTTAGTTTTCCCCCAACCCCATGGGGGGATCCTGTTTACAGCATCTCCAAGGAGTTTTGGAAAATTTTCTTTTTTAACCACAACCCAGAATTTTTAAAGAGATACTCTCCACAGGATTTCAAAACCTCTTAAACCTTGTTTGTCTACACAGCAAGACATGCCTCTCTTCAGTTTTTTTTGGGGGGAATTTGGTTGAGGTTGGTGGATGCAGGGCATTACTGAAGCTGCTGTGAAGATGGAACTGAGCATTGCTTGTTCCCTTAGATGTGTATTGACCCCACTCTATAGGTATATGGAATTTAAACTATTGCTCTTTGGGGGTTTTCCCAAAATGGTTTTGGAAAAAATTTTGATTGTCACCTGGATGGTAGGTGTGTCAGCTATGATTTTGGGGAAACTTATGTTATTATTTATAAATTATATATTTTTAAAAATATATGAAAGGTTTTCATGAGATATGTTGTGTCCCCATACATTTTGTTGTTACAATTTATGTATGTGTCTGTGTCTCTTATGGGGGGTTAGTTTAACCTCTGATTTACTAGTAAAAAAAAAATTATTGTGTTGCGAAATGATGCATGTCTAAAAATTGTACCAAGTTTGGAAAGCTCTGTTTTTATACTTACATAGAGTTTGGAAGGGGAATTTTCTGGAAGGTTGCGGGAAAACCCCGGGGGAGGAGGGGGGTTTTTTGTGCTTGCTCTTTATATGGTTAATTTAGGGGGGAATTCCCTTAAAAAACAAAAACTTTTTTAAAATGAAGGACTCTGCATTCACAGTATACATTTGAAACTTTGGTCATGATTTTGAGTGGGTGGCACATAAGCGGAACAGTTGGAATTAATTGTGTAAGTCCCCAAGTCTCCCTTCCTAAAACAGGATCTAATTAGGGATTGGGGGGAAGGGTTTTAAAAACCCCCACAATTACTTCACAGAAACAAAGTGATGCCAAACATTTGGAAATGAAAATAAAACCAATGCCTTGCTCATCACAATCCCACAGTTCAAGGCCACTGAAATTATTTATTTCAATAAATTAGAAGCTGGAATTTGCTGTCTCTTTCACTCTGTCACTTCATTTGTCCGTGTGGTTTTCAGTCATAGGATGATGAAAAATTTGGCCCCTTTACTTTGCTGGGGTTTAAAAGAAGGCACTTTTCAAAAGTGGAAAAAATGCAAATATCAAAAGGGGTTTTGTGTGTGTTTGTGTATCTGTGGGAAGTGGGGGTGAGGGATGGTGGGGGGAAATGGGCACCCAAGGGCCAAAACCAAAAGGGGAGGAAAAAGGAAGGCGGGGGGAGGGTTAAAGTAGCATGGTAGCTCTATTCCCCTTTTCTTGCCCCTCTCCTTCCTTGGATGGGGGCAGCCATAAAAGAAGGTTTGTGGTGCCAAAAAAACCCTGGAACCATGCTTTGTGGCCAGGGGAGGAAGGGGAGAAGGACCAGAAGCAGGTTCCTTTAAAAGGGGTACATCCTGATTGGAACTGCTGAGAGGGAAATTTCCCCCCGGAAAAAGAAGGGGGGAAATGAAAAAAAATCACGAAAAATCAAATCCCCTGAAAAACCTGCAGATTAAGGGGGAAAAATGGATTGTTCACCAATACATTGCTAAATGAAGGAATAGATAACTAATTTCCCGAACATATTTATTTGTGTAAGTATGGGGTTGGGGCATGGTTCCTAATTTGGGAAACCTTAAATCCCAAAAGGGGCCATAGAGCACTCACAGGGCTCTGAGAATCTCTGTTGCTGGATAAAAGAGAAAAACAGGGACATGGCAGCTATCTGGGGGGTTTCAGGTGCTGAAACTTTCCCCCATTTTTCATTTGCATTTGCAAATAGGGATAGTTTGGGCACATGTACACATATCCTTGCTGCTGTATTCCTCACAAAAAGGACACAGAGAAGGCAGTGTGTGTCCATGCCCAACTTATGGCTGTACTGGAGACCCAGGGTTTGAATCCCACCTTGGCCATGTCCATTGGTAATCTTAGGCCAGTCACATACTCTAGACCTCAAAGAAGGGGAAAAAGCAGCAAACCTTCCAATAAAAACTTTGCTTCATGATAGGTTCCACCTTAGGGTTGCCATAAATCAGTTTTCAAATGGGAGGATCTCATCAGCTGCAAAAGAACCACACCTTCCAGTAGCAGCACTTTGCTGTTGTGTGCGTTCGAGCTCCTGACTTATGGCAACCCCAAAGTGTCCCAAAGGTTTTTTATGTTTTTTCCAAGAGTCAGAGGGAGTTTGCCTTTAGTCCTCTGAGGTGAGAATTGCGACTTGCACAAGGTGGCCGTGTAGGGATTGTAGGGATTTGGAATCCTATTTACCAAAAGCCTTTAATTAATAAAACAAAATGTTTGAAAAAATTTAAATAAAATATTTGATCATGTAAATCTAAATTTAAATATTTAAATCTTAGTTAATTGTATATATCGGACAACAACATCTGATATGGGTAGCTCAGTAAAGAGAAGGTTAAGAACCACTAGAATAGTGTGCAATTAACAGACTGAATGTGAATGAATTGTTTTTAGACCTCACAGTTGCTATTCTTGATCCTCTACGTGAACAAAATATCACATGATCTCTTTCTGTCAAGGCCAGGTTCACTGTGCTGATAAAAAGTTGTGAGAGCCAGTAAATTCATCCTACATGTGCAGTTTTAGTCAGAGAATTATGTCTGGTTTTGTTTTTTTATCCAGCCAGTCTTAAAGGAAGGCCAGGCTGCTCATCTGCAAGTGGGATATGGCAAAAACAATCTGAAGCAGTATTCTAAAGGCACAAGTCTTAGCACTAAAGGGCTGGTAAATGTAGATAAAATGACCCAGTTTTCCCACCTGCTGAGACAAAAGAATCCCACCTTCTCTGTGGCTTTAACCAAAAGGATGGGTCTAGTTCAGTTAAGCCAAGATAAGTAACAGAGAACACTGAGAATATGTACCTCTGCCAAGACCTTCACATAACAATTTGGGCTTTTGTATTTTAAATAATAGTAATAATAATATAAAATGTAATAAATGAAATACGTTAATAGGCAATATAAGTAAGGTTGCATTGTTTTTTGAATCTACACTATGAGATTAGTAAGCATAGTATTCAGAATGTGTTTTCAGCCATAATTCATTGGGACATGATGCCAAATGGCTCCAACTTTGACAGACCTTTTTTTTTTGGTAGTCTGTGAGCTAGGACCAAGTTTCTAATCAAAATCCCAAATCCATCAGGGCGTCAGATAGCTAACAGCAAAAGCGAGGCTCTGTCACCTTCACTAAAATCTCGATCCTTTCCTCCTCTCACTCACTCCACACCATCGTGATTATATGCACATTAATTTTCCACCACACAGTCCACGCTGCTTCAAATCTTCATACACAACCTTATCTTTACATACCATCAACAGTATGTCAAATGTCCCCCCAAAGGGGAAAAAGGAGGTCAAGGATCAAGGCTGCAGGGCCTACTTCCAGCAGATTTATCTGAAAAACATGAGACAGCTTGGAGGCAGTGTTACTAGATGGAGGGGGCCTGGGAGAACAAGAAGTTAGTTGTCCTTAAAGTGAAAGCAGGAAGATGGGAGAGGGCTGTCTGAGGCACTGCTGGCAGAAGTTTCAAAGGTAAAGAGAAAACTCCTAACCTTCTGGGTCATGGGTATAGATTTTAACATCCAGATAAACTTCAACTAATAAAGTAATAGCAGGCTGACTCAACAGCTGGCTACTTAAATAAATAATTTAATCTTTATCTGCAGTGCTAAATTTTACTGAACTTGATGAGGAAAGTGTTTATGACTCAACAGGTTCAAATTCTGCTGTTTGGCAGAAAAATTCAAGTTTAGCATCTCAGTGTTAGAGATTAATGAAAGAGGAAAGGCACAAAAAATCCTGCAGTCAAGAGTGTGACAGTGCCAAGCAAATGAGCCATATTTATTGCACCCAGGTTGTTCTCAGGATTAATGCCACTGACGGAGGCACAGCCAAGTGATTTAACTTGCAAAAGGTTGAGGAAACAAGAGACCCTGTGTTGTGCCCTGGTTGAGAATTGGAAGCTGCAATAGTAGTTTGTTGGGGAAGGAGAAACCCTAGAACTCAATGAATTAATGACCACAGACTATTTAAAAAAATCCAAGTGGGTTTCTGAAGAATGCATTGAGGCAGGTATTGCGCCTGGATGTTTTTCCCAGAGTGAGCAGTATGTCATCTGTAATCAAGTCTGTTAAACAAGGCCTATTGCTGCGGCTGACAACTCTTTCTCTGTCTCCCTTAGGGCTTGTTCTATTTTGCTTAGTTTCAGAATTGGCTTTTTAAAATCAAAGGAAAGTGAAACACTTTTTAAAGAAGACAGTGTGTGTCACATCTGGAAAGTGTAAAGTGCTACAAAATATACTAAAATAATTAATGTTTGACTTTATTCTGAATTTATATTCTAAAGATTGTAACTCACCCTTTCCTCTAGTGACTGCAGTGTGGCTTTTGCTCTTCTCCTTCTTTATCCTCATGAAAACCTTATGAGAAGTTGAGAAACATGACAGTCCCAAAGTCACCTATAAGTTTCATGGTTCAGCAAGGCAATTATTTGTTTCAGCATGAACCACTGCAGTTCTTGTTTTCCAGCCTTCTAGCAGCTCATGTACTGTCTTTATATCTCAAGGAAAATGTCTTCAAGTTTCATTACTTGTGTTCTTAATTACAGTGGCCACTCCACTTTCCTGTGGGTTTGGGGTACAGAACCCTTATGAAAGTCAAAGCCTTGACTAATTTCCTGCTGCTATCTCTCTCCCATTCTCTGACCCCTGTCCATTTTTTTTGCCCTGGTGCATGGGTTTTCCTTATTCAGCACCAGGACAAAGGCAAGGGAATGGGAGGGAGAACTCCAGAGGGCAGAAAGGAAAATACACAACATACCTACCTCCAATTCCTTTGCCTTGGCATGTATTTTGCTCAAATGCCAGAGCCAAAAGCAAGGGAATCAGATGGGGAGCTTGGGGGGAGGGGTAAGTAGGAGTTTCTGCTGCTCCCTTTGCCTTTTGCCTTGGTGCACATTCTGGGCAGACAAGGCAAAGGAATAGGAGGCAGAGCTCTAGGGGGAAGAAGGCAGGCATGTGCATGCCTTCCCCAATTCCCTTGCCTTTTGCCTTGCATGCTCTCAACGCCAGAGCAAGAGGCAAGGAAAGGGTCTCTGGATGGGAGGAGGAAAGCATGTGCATGCCCCCATTCTCTTGCCTTTTGCCCAGCATGCTTGTCTTCCTTCTCAGCATCTGTCAAAACACAAATGAGAGGAGGAGAATTGGAGGGGATGCATGCATGCACCTTATGAATAAATTTGCAGAGGTAAAGATGAATGTAAACAAGAGGATGTACTTCTCTAAGAGTCTCAGAGGCCTCCTATGAATTACTTCAAATGGGAAGGGCAGGAAAGATGTTTTTCCATAACATTCATTTTACTGAAATAAAACATGCCAACTTTTATTGATGGGCTCTACATGTTTGACTCAACATGTTATTTTTTACCTGTTGGTAAGTGCAATTACCTAATTTTTATCTTTCTTGCCTTTTCCGGCCTAGAGATATATTAAAAGCTGTGTTGTTCAGAATGAATCAGCATTCAGGCAGGACTTTGTAGTTGCTTTTCCTGAAGTCCTAAAGGAAAGCAATTAAACAGAAAAGGAGAACCTGTTTTCTCCTGCTTTGTCTTGTGGTAACCACCAAAAGTTATTGAAACTTAAAGAAACACCTGATAGTGTATCTCACTGACATATATGATACTGCTAAGTGAATCTGATTGGAATCAGGCAGTGAACATTAAGAAGGACCTCCAGAATAAAGGGAAATATTTCAAACCATATTTTACATCTGGTTCACATGTCTAACAAGCCCTGGCTTAATGCATATAGTATTCACCTGTATATTTCTCTCTCCATATGCCACTCCAGTACTTATATCCTGGTTAAAATAAACCAAGTTTGATACACTTTCTAAATGGTGATTTGAAACCTTAGTCTAATCCTATTTATATCATGGTTAGTAAACCAAAATTAAATTCATTTCCTGTTTTTTGGACATAATATGAAACAGGGTTCTAGTTTAACCATAACCAAAAATATAAGGAGAGGAGTTTAGAAGTCAAGAGTTTGGGAAAGTTTTATTTTTTTGAAACAGAGGTCCCATTTCTCCAGATAGCAAGGCATAGTCAAAGATAACTTTCCAGCCTCTAGGCAGCTACACAAATGTAGCTCTGAGGGAAGGGCAGTAGTTTAATATTTGCAGAATCCTTGCTGTGCTTTGGTTGATCAGTCCACTGACTGCTTATTAATTCAAGGAAATCATACAATGGATGATAAATATTCCCATAGTTGGAAAATTAAAGACTTTGTGAAGAAGGCACTGTCCCCTTCATCCTATGTTTTTAAACTTGAAGGAAAAATATAAAAGGAGTAAAGGACCAGGAAGCAGGGAGTGTTGCTATGTTAGGCTAGGATTCCAATCATGAAGCTCAGTGGATTTATTTGGCAAAACAAAAGGACAGAATGAGATACATTCTCGTAGACAAAATGGTTTTTTAGGGAAAGGCTATGCCATCTCCTCCCATTTGGTTTCTTTCTTCTTTGGCTCTCCCTGTTCTGCTCTTTTTTCTAGCTGAGACTGTAAATGATCCTGGCCATGCACTAAAAAGAGGTCTTACTTTCTGGAAGAAAGAGCTAAGAAATTGATGGAAGTGAAGAAAATGGTCCCTTCCCTTCTCTTCCTTCTGCTGCAGCTGAAATGGTTTAATCCCTCTGGTAGTGTGAATAAACTTTAGAAATTTCTCAGCTGCTGGAGATTGCACTTTTTTCCAGTCCCACTTGTGATGTGGGCTGTTCATGCAACAGAATTAGCCTGCAACTCTGACTGGTAAAATTAATTCAAATGTAGGTGTCCCAGGACTCCCATTCAATTCTGCCAATATTTCTTTTTAGGACAATGGCATAGTGTGCAGTGGCTGAATGCTAAGATAGATAGATAGATAGATAGATAGAATAGATGATCATAGATAAATACAGATGTAGGACAGAGACTGGAAATATATCCCTCCATGATGAGTCTCAGTCAGCCTCTGCCTCCCAGGCATCCCTCTACAAATTTATACCTACCACAATTATTTTTTAGAAATGCACACAGAATGGCTCTCCTATCAGCTTTTCTGCCACTGCAACTGTGAGATCATGACTGTCTAATAAGCCTTCTGAAACTGCCACTCAAAGAAAAAAAGGGAAAGTTATAACATTTTTCTTAGATAGAACTTATCTTTTGAAATCTCATTTTTAAAAAGGTTTGCAGAAGGAAAATTGTGATGGAGAATTCCTAGCATTACACTGTTACAGTGCTATTATTCCACTTTCAACATCCTGTGGAATTCTAGGGGGTTTGTAGTTTACTGAGGCCAAAGATTCTGTGGCTGAGAGAATTCTGATCCCCTCTCCCTGAACTGCAACCAGGTCCAGGATGTTGGAAAGTGGAATAGCACACTGTAGACAGGGTGTTGCGGAAAGCCAGAATCTTAATGCTAGAGGTAAGTCCAGGCAAGCGTCCTCAATAAACCACGAGTAAACCTAAGTATAGTAAAATATGTATCCTAGTCGTAAAATGAGACATAAAGTCAAAAAATGCAAAGGAAGGCAAACAGTGAAGGTATTAGAACATTTACATGGCTCACTGAATGATGCCCTCCTTCTCTTTCATGAGTTAGATCATTTTGTTGTTTTAAATATACCAAATGACACATGCATATGCACACAAGTTCTGGCGGCACATAATGACGCTAAACTGTTGCTGATAGCATGACTAGTATTAATATTGGAAAGAAATGAGTGTGGTGGGGAGGAGGCAAAGATTAACCCATTTTCATGCTTGGCAAAGATTAACCCATTTGGCTTCTGTACTATGACAGTGTCAGCTGCCACCCAGTTGCCAGGAAGAGGAGAAGGCAGGTGAAGACAGTATAATGCTGAATTAGAGTTGGGTTTTTTGTGTCAACTGTAGGGCTTTTACTCATTTATTTGTATTATCCCTAGATCATTTCCAACTTCTAGCAAGCTTACCTTGAACATGTGGGGGACTGCATGAGATTACATGATATATTCCAAGAACAGCCAAATGGGCTTTGCTAAGCAAAATCAAACCATAGTCTGAAGTGATAGTCCAACCCTCAAACCACTAACCATGTTGGCTCCTCTTAGTGTAGTCATACACTTTGTAAATGAAAATGTCCACTTTGATGCTGGTTCCAGGTGGGATATAAATCTACTAAACCTGATAGATTTTTATTATAGAGATTTTACGGCCTGTCATTCTCCTAGTTACGGCCTGGGTAAAATGCAGGTCCTGCTTTTAAAAACGATGCTGGTGTAGATATAAGTAAAAGTATGCTTCATTTTCCCTTCCCCATCATGGGAAAATAATGCAGTATAAGTAATAACATAACTGGTTTATTAACAGGCCCTCCTGCTAAAGCTCATAAACGAGACATTTTTGCTAAATGTATACATTGATATGATTTGTCTATGGATTTTGATGACGTGTGTAGTACTGGTGTAAACATTTATTGATAAAGTTTTATATTAAACACTGGTAGCATTACTTAAATGCTAAAAACCGGGGCCCTTTTTATGCCAGTCCTGTTGCGAAATGGCCTAGGGATGCCTGGGGGATTGAAGGCCGTTCTCGGGACGTCCTCGCAATTGCACAATGCTCCTAGGCCATTCTACGGCTTTTCCAAAAAAGTATTATTTTTGGTTTGTTGCTGAAAATGATGTGCAATCACGTGTCCCCCCCGTGCCCCACCTGCACTTACCTTGGGGGAAGCCTTCGGCCCGGTGGCCATCGCCCCTTCCCCCCAGCGCAGCCGGGGAAAAGTCCCTGGCTATACGCTTCCTTTCACCCAGCACGGGGGCTGGTGCAGAGGGCAAGGGGGGGGGGCCCGGGGGAGTTCTTGCAAGAGGCTTGCGTGCCCCCCCCTTTTGCAATGACCCCGGAACGGGAAGGTGAAAAAAAGCCCATTATAAAATAATATTAAACACATAAAGTAATACAAAAAGCAAGTTGCTCAACGGTATATTTCATTTTATTTGATGTATAATATCAATTATATTTTTTAAAAAAAGGATTAACCCAACTGTAGCCCGGGAACTCGAGGAACAGGACACTTTAAATAAATTTACAAACCCCATTGATTTCATTGTGTTTTCTAACTTAGTTAAAGTTTTGGGTTGGCCCCCATGATAGCACATTTAGACATTTAAAAATTGTCCCTTTTCTAAATAGGTTTTTCATCTGTGGACAATCCAGCTTCTAACTTGTCCCTATTTGCAAAATGTCTGTTATGAGCTTTCCCAGGAGGGCCTGTTAATAAACCAGTTATGTTATTATTATTATAGGCCCCATTTGCATACGGGAAAGGGGGAAAATGTAGGAGAACTTAGGTAGCTCCCCTCACTGCAGCATCGTTTTTAAGCACTTGTAAAATTTCCCCCAGGCGACTAGGAGAACCAAGGGGAAAAAAATTTTATAATAAAATTATTAGGTTTAGTAGATTTATATCCCACCTGGAACCAGCATCCTCAAAATGGCTACAGCTCCATTTACAAAGTGTATGACAAACCTAAGAGAGCCAACATGGTTAGTGGTTTAGGGTTACATGACCCCGGAGAATGGTTTGATTCTCCGCTAGCCATGGAAGCCCATTGGCTGTTTTTGGGACATATCATGAAACTCAGAAAAAGAAAACCCCGTGATATGTTAAAGGAAAGTTGCTAGAAGTTGGAAATGACTTAAAAGGCACACAACAACAAAAATAAATACAGCAAAAAAGGGGAAACCAAAAAACCCAACCTAATTCAGCATTATACTGTCTTCACCTGCCTTCTCCTTTTCCCTTTGGCAATGGTGGCAGTTTGACACTGTACTGTCATAGAGGACAAGCATGAAAATGGGTTAATCTTTGCCAAGCATGAAAATGGGTTAATCTTTCCTCCCCCCCACCACACCATTTCTTTCCAGTATTAATACTAGTCACTGTAGATCAGAACAGTTCAGCGTCATTATATGTGCCAGAAATAACCCCTCTGTGCTCATATGCATGTGTCATTTCCTATATTTAAAACAAAAAATTTCATGAACTCATCTAAAGAGAAGGAGGGCATCATTAGTAAAAGATAGCTTGGCCATTTTAATTTTTGACCTTTCCACTGTTTGCCTTCCTTTGCATTTTTTGACTTTATGTCTGATTTTCCCACTAGGATAATATTTTACTGATTTAAAGGTTTACTCGTGACTTTATTGAATATCCTTGCCGGGACTTACCTCTAAGCATAAGTTTTTTTAAGTTCGGGGTTTCCGCACTACCCCAAGGCTTTTATTCCACTTTCAACATCCTGTGGAATCCGGGGTTTTCCCAGTTCAGGGGGAGGCATTTAGAATTTAGCCAGGAACTCTTTTGGGCCCCAAATAAACTACAAACCCCCAGAATTCCACAGGATGTTTAAAGTGGAATAATACACTGTAACAGTGTAGTGAGGAAAGGCCCTTTGATTCCCAATTTTTCCCTTTTGCAAACCTTTTTAAAAAAAGAGATTTCAAAAAAATAGTTTTGATCAAGAAAAATGTTATAACTTTCCCTTTTTTTCTTTGAGTGGCAGTTTCAGAAGGCTTATTTAGCAAATATCATGATCTCACAGTTGACAGGTGGGGGGAAAGCTGATAGGGAGCCATTCTTCTGTGGTTTTTAAAAAAAATTGTGGTAAATGTATAAATTTTTAGAGGGATGCCTGGGGGGGAGAGGCTCACTGAGATCATCATGGGAGGGATATATTTCCAATATGAGGTTCCTTCTATCTATCTATCTATCTATCTATCTATCTATCTATCTATCTATCTATTTAAAAATTTAGCCATGCCACACTATGCCATTGTCCTAAAAGAAAATATTGGCAGAATTGAATGGAGTCCTGGGGAACAGCTACATTTGAATTAATTTTACCAGTCAGAGTTGCAGAGGGCCAGTCCTGTTGCATGATACTGACATCACAAGTGGGCTGGAAAAAATGAAATTTTTCCCTAACTGAGAAATTTTTTAAAATTTATTTGCACATTGTACCAGCAGGATTAAAAAATTTTAGCTGAGCAGAAGGAAAAAGAAGGGAAGGGACCATTTTCTTCACTTCCATCAATTCAGCTCTTTTTTCCAGAAAAATAAGACCTCTTTTTTTGTGCATGGCCAGGATCATTTACAATTAGCTAAAAAAAAAAACAGGGGAAAAGCCAAAAAAAAGAAACCAAATGGGGGGAGATGGCATAGCCTTTCCCTAAAAACCATTTGTCTACCAAAAATATCCCCATTTCTGTCCTTTTGTTTTGAAACAACTTGGACTAGTTTTATATTGGAATCCAGCCAAAGAATTTAACAAAACTCCG
>CAOKZL010005422.1:0-11247 GCA_948472985.1 Iguana delicatissima | reverse complement strand
GTTGGTAAGAAGCAGATAAGTTAGCCTTAGGCCACAATTTGATGGAGAAAGGTTCTCAGTTCTGTACTGGCCCTCATGGACAAGGTAGTGATTTGGTTCACGAATAGCCGAATGTCCAAGTATCAGGGAATGTTGATGAAAACCCTAGAGTGAAAATGGAGTTGTGCACCACCCAAGCAACACTGCTCCCAGCAGAATCTGGAAATATAAGACCACCAACTGCCTTCAAACCATGGATGAGATATCTTAGTAGACCCAGACTTGCGGGATACCCACTGCCCCATCCTGATGTCACTTACTATACAGATGGAAGAGCTTTGTGTCCGAGAATAAAGGCCGGCTATGCAGTGGTCACGGCAGATAAAAATAATAGGAGCCAGCTCACCTGTTGGTACCTCGGCCCAGAAGGTTGGAACTTATCGCTTTGATCAGGGCTTTAGAGCTGGCCGAAGGACTTACTGTAAACATATACACAGATTCAAAACATGCCTTCACCTGACTTTGCAGGAGCACTGTACAAAGAAAAGGGATTTGATCAATTCTTCAGGACAACAGATTTAATATGGAAAAGAAATACAGTACCTATCAGCCTAGTAAATGTTGTGTGAATGCACTGTAAAGGACATCAGAGAGGGCAAGATCCAGTGTCTTTGGCAAAGTTGGAAGCAGATGCTGCTGCAAGGAGGCTGCTGAGAGTGAACTAGTGAGTGGCAAGAGAACCTGCCCAGGTTGCAGTACCAGGGTGAATTCCTTGATAACTGACAACCCCTAGATACACCCAGCAGGAGAATGCAGAGGGGGCTGAAACATGCAAGTCAGAAGATGGTTGGTGGTCACCAGATGGAAGACGGGCACATACCCCAATCTATGGGATGGCCCTGAATCGTTCACAGAAGGCACATGAGCCTATGCATCTGGGAAAGACAGCGTGGCCCAGTTGTTAGCAAAGGATGTGTTTATAGATGGAATGAGACAGTACACCACTGTGGCGTCATCACGGTGTCAACCTGCGTTCGGAACAACCCGCCGTCAGGACCCAGATTGGAAGAGGGAACCAACATCAAGGATCTACTCCCTTCGAATCCCTAGTGGACTTCACCGAGATGCCACGGATGGACACAGCCGATATGTTGGTAATGGTGTGCACTCACATGGTGGGGTTGAAGCATATCCTACTAGAACCGAGAAGGCGAGGAAGATACGAGCTCTATTCGAGACATCGCAACTAACAGAACGACTTCCACATCGGATCATAATGGCCCGGCCTCGTGCACGGAGTAGTTAAGAAACGGCAGAAGCTTAATAATTACTTGGAAATTACATCTCGTCACAGGCCCCAAAGTTTGGGGAAGGTGGAAAGGATGAACAGAACATTCAAGACTCAGCTTGCAAAATTGTGTCAAGAAACTAAGCTCAAAATGGTTGGATTAGCATTCCACAAGTCTTTTGAGAATAAGCACGGCACCCCTCATCGGGATGCACTGGGCTGACTCCATTTGAGCTGCTGTATGAAGACCCCGACACTGCAGGGGATTGAGAGGCACATTCAGCTGGGGAACTTAACCCTCCAAGAAGAAGTGCAGGCATTAGGGAAAGCTCTAGAGAAGCAACCTCCCTATGCTTTAGAGGTTAGATCAGTTTCCTTCCTCACAAAGGCCCTGGACTTCCAGCTGGGGATAGGTGTGGGTTAAACACTGCAAGTAGCTTCATCACCAGCTGGAGGTGCCTATTATGCTGTTAGTCACCCCCACTGCAGAAACAGCAGGGCTGAAACCTTGGATACACTACACCAGGCAGGGCGTTTACCTTATTGGGCTGTAATTTCATCACAAGAAAACCCTTTGAAACTGGAAACTTGTCCAGAAGAAAGGGGGAGAGAAAGATCGGACTAGACTCTGCCGTGGGCTCATACCAGGTACCACCACTGACCACAGTCAGATCCGGCAACAGGTGAATAAGACTCTAGGCTAGACCCTACTGTGGCCACCCGCCTACCCCTGGTAGCTCTACGTACCCAGTACCAGCAACTACAGGATAGATTGGGACTCAGCCCTGCTGTAGCTTTGGAGGTGACTACCTACGCACGGCCAGATCCCCTACAGTGGATATGGGGGAGAAACAATGAATATTAGTATTAGTGATCTAATAATAATAGTAGTGTGTAGATCTCGGTATTTTAGTAGATGTACAGAAGGAATTTGTGTGCAGTAAGTAGATTTGGGTCCCTGATGTTCCAAAAATGAAGTGGGTAATGTTGATCGGGATGTGGCAGCTGTGATGGGTGGAGTAGTCGAGGCAACTGGTTCAAACGACAGTGCTGCACACATGTTCCAGCAAGATGGACTCAATGTCACCCTGATCTATGACATTCTCTTGATATGTAGCAGATTTCGGTTTTATGCCCTCCCTTATCTAAGGAATTGGAGTGGTTGTAGGAGCCCTAGATCCAGAGGCCTCCCCAATAAATGTTGCCAAAGTTGATAGAAATAAGGTCAGGCGGTTGAAGTTTTATACTTATTCCCCCGGAATGTGTTTTTGTGTCACCATAGTGGATCTGGAAATTCAGTGGAAAGGATATATAAAATATTCCTCATTTTATGGTAAACTGGGAAATTATTCAGCATGTAGTGATAGATTCTATTTGTATGGCACATATAATAACTCCTAGCACTTAAATGAAAACTAATTTTGGAGATTTATACCCAGAATATCCCATGTTCACTCCTAATTATACAGGGTCAGGTAGTATATGCTCTGGATTGATGGCTACAGACCCGCATTTACGGTTCTACTTTAATGAGGGGTTATCCACCCACCACCCAGGACCTGCCAGTGTATAAGAATAGGATATATGACTATACCTGTCCAAGTTTTCCTACCAAGACACAAACGAGTTGGAAGAAACTATCCCAGCTGGATCCATGGAGCTTATGCTGAGGATCTGGGTCATCGTGAGGCCACAATTGTCTGAGAGTGAGGGAGGAGGATGCATCACAGGGGCTTCTCCTTCTCATTTTGGGATCCTACCCAGGAATTATGGCTCAAGAAAATTTTTTTGGAGGAGCATAATAGGATTTGACTCAGATTGGAGAAAACTATAAATGTCAACTTGGAAATTGGGCACAAGCCCTCCAACAAGAAATTGAAGAGCTAAATCAGCTATTGTTACAACATCGAATGGCCTTGGATTACTTGTTAGCCAGAAGGGGGTTTTGTACCATAGTCAAAGGGAGGATGCAAGGTTGCGTTTCATGATTTGAACAAGACTATAGAGGATGAGATACAGCAGTTGCAAGGGTTGATACAAAATACAGCTGGCGTTGAAGACTTGGGGATTGGTTAACTTCTTGGCTTCCGGTATATTAGCTGGTTAAAAACCTTGTTTCTAGGTATTGAACTTTGTAGTAGGGTTTTTAGTAATGATGTATTTCTTGTGCTATGAAATGTGTACATGCCTCTCCTCCCAAGCTATGGGAGGGAAGGCAGCTGCATTTCAAGTTATGGCCCAAAAGCAAGCTTAAGTATGTCAAATTGCGTAGAATTTGGCATAAAGGGGGAATGAAAGGGTTAAGTTGAAGAAGCTGAAAATGCCTAAGGTACAAAAATATAGAAAAATAAAGGCCAGCACATGTTGCCCTTTTAATCTCATCAAGAGGCTTAGGTATGTGCTTACAAGTGCCGGGAACCTAGGGAAGTTTTGATGTTGGAGAATATTCCTCGGTACCAAAATACATCATTTTTGAAAGATGTAACCCAGGTCTGCCTGACCTGTAACACTTCATAGTCACAGGTAATCATTTCCTGTAACTGTTTACAAGAGGGTATAAAAAGAAGAGCCTACATGGTATTTGGGTCTCAGGCTTTGGAAATTATTTCCATGAGATCCCTGCAGAAAAATAAACTTTTATTTTTCGCTTTCTAATCTGGTGGTCTGAATTCTCTTGGCTGAGCTACTTCATTTAATATTATACTTTCTTTTGGCCGTCATCCAAGTTTCATTTGGTCTTGCTTTATGTTCTCCAGCCGACTGTTCAGTCCCAGAAAAGTGAAAAATATGTAAAATAAATACTTGAATAAGGTTCCAACCTAGCAAATATTGCTGTGCTGACCTGGGCACTGCAGCCTCTGGCCTGCAGTGGGCAGTCAGGCAGAAAGGAGGACTATCAGGAAAAAACTATGGCCTTTTCTACACCGGGCGAAGGAATTGCCCTACGCCGTGACCCACCCAGACCCTTCACCTCCACAGTGCTTCAGAGCAGTGCGTGCTCGTCCACTATGCACTGCTCCGACGTCCCCAATGGGTTGGTTCCAGTTGGTCAAGGGTCTCGACCAACCACTGAAGCTCGCCAGCCTAAAACCATTTCGGTAGATCTCACAGGTTCATTGGTGTGGAAGTATGGCCGAATCTGCATAAGGGGCAGGCTCACAAGTGGTGTGCTGCGTGCTTTTGAAAGATCGGAAGAAACAGGTCTTTCAAAAGTACTCTGGAGGACCCAGTCTGGGGTCCAGGACCGGCACTCAGCTATGGATCTACCTTAAAGAGGCTCTGACCCCAGCTCTGTTGAGGGCCAGACTCCCTTGAAGGGACGGACTGCACCATTTCAAAAACCCCATGCCTAAAAGGCCAAGACTTCTTTGCTGCTTTAAATGCACTGGCTATCCACCACCCTTAAATCCTCAAGAAGGAACATCATAGGAAAAGGTATATTAACCTGGTCTCATAAATATGCAAGAAATGGGGTAGGTATAGGGAACTTGCTTTCTCCTTCTCTGACAGAAAGTATATGCATTTTGTACTCATTGTTCAAAATAAATGTAGCAAAGAAGTGTCCAAGTTTACATTTGCCCTCTTCCTACCAAACCCCGAGGGACCCACCGGCTCCCTGCAGAAGGGAGTGAGAGGGATACCCCTCTTCCTCGGCAGCACAGCCGGGTTCTTTCCCATGCTGCACTGGGGGCAGGAAGTCCCTCCATTGCGTTTAAGGTATCACAAGACACTTAGGCCCTTTCTGTATGATGATGGCATCCTGACATGATGCAGGACGTTATTATGGTCCCATCTTTCTCATGTCGCCAGCTAGCGTGATCGCGGGGTAGATCATTGACGGAGTTTCTCCATCAATGACCTCCGATCGTGTGACATCCCATCCTCTCCTGGCCATGCAGAAGGGCAGAAAGCGCAATGGAGGGACTTCCTGCCCCAGTGCAGCATGGGAAAGAACCCGGCTGTGCTGCCGAGGGAAGAGGGGTATCCCTCTCACTCCCTTCTGCAGGGAGCCGGTCAGGTGCTGAGGGGTTTGGTAGGAAGAGGGCAAATGTAAACTTGGACACTTCTTTGCTGCAGTATTTATTTTGAACAATGAGTACAAAATGCATATACTTTCTGTCAGAGAAGGAGAAAGCAAGTTCCCTATACCTACCCCATTTCTTGCATATTTATGAGACCAGGTTAATATACCTTTTCCTATGATGTTCCTTCTTGAGGATTTAAGGGTGGTGGATGACCAGTGCATTTAAAGCAGCAAAGAAGTCTTTGGCCTTTTCCACATGGGGTTTTTGAAATGGTGCAGTCCGTCCTTCAAGAAGGAGGTCTGCACCTCGGACCAGACTGGGTCGGACCTATTTAAGGTAGATCCATAGCTCAGTCCGGTCTGGAATGACCCCAACTGGTCCTCCAGAGTACTTTTGAAAGACCTGTTTCTTTCGATCTTTCAAAAGCACGCAGCGCGCCACGTGAAGTGTCTCTTATGCAGATTCGCATGCTCGCACCAATGCGAGCCTGTGATCTACCCGGGGGGTGGGCTTTAGGCTGCGAGCTTCAGTGGTTGGTCGAGACCCTTCGACCAACTGGAAGCCGCCATTTTGGGACGCCGGAGCAGTGCATATGGACGAGCACGCACTGCTCTGAAGCACTGTGGACCGGACCGAGGAGCTGAAAGGTCTGGTGAGTAGCGGCGTGGGGCGATTCCTTCGCCCGGTGTGGAAAAGGCCATAGTTTTTCCTGATAGTCCTAGCTTCACTGCCAGCTGAGGCCAGAGGCTGCAGTCCCAGGTCAGCACAGCAATGCTTGCTAGGTTGGAACCTTATTCAAGTATTTATTTTACATATTTTTCACTTTTCTGGTCACCTAAAGCAGCTCACTGCAAGACATAAAGCAAGACCAAATGAAAACTCAATAACAGCCAAAGAAAGTATAATATTAAAATGAAGTAGCTCGCCAAGAATTGAGACCACCAGATTAGAAAGCAAAAATAAAAGTTTATTTTTCTGCAGGGATCTCAGTGGAATGATTTCCAAAGCCTGAGAGCCCCGATCCAGGTATTAGCTCTCTTTTTATACCCTCTTGTAAACAGGTTACAGGAAATGATTACATATGACCATATATGAAGTGTTTACAGGTCAGGCAGACCTGGCTGCATCTTTCAAAAATGATGTATTTTGGTACCAAGGGAGTATTTCTCCAACATCTCAAAACTCCCTAGGTTCCCGGCACTGCTAAGCACATACCTAAGCCTCTTGATAAGATAAAGGGCGCATCTGCTCACCTTATTTTTCTATATTTTTCTACCTTAGCATTAGCTTCTTCAACTTAACCCTTTCATTCCCCCCTTTATGCCAAATTCTACGCAATTTGACATACTTAAGCTTGCTTTTGGGCCATAACAGCAAAATGAGTTGGCCTTCCCCTCCATAGCTTGGGAGAGAGAGGCATGTACACATTTCATAGCACAAGAAATACATATCATTACTAAAAACCCTACTACAATTAAAAGTACAATACCTAGAAACAAGGTTTTTAACCAGCTAAGATCTGGAAGCCAAGAAGTTAACCAATCCCAGGGGTTACTAACGCCACTGTCATTATTTTGTATCAACCCTTGCAACTGCTGTATCTCATCCTCTATAGTCTTGTTCAAATCATGAAACGCAACCTTGCATCCTCCTTTGACTATGGTACAAAACCCCCCTTTTCTGGCTAACAAGTAATCCAAGGCCATTCGATGTTGTAACAATAGCTGATTTAGCTCTTCAATTTCTTGTTGGAGGGCTTGTACCAATTTCCCAGTCGCATTTATAGTTTTCTCCAATCTGCAAGTCAATCCTATTATGCTCCTACGATTTTCTTGAGCCATAGTACTCCTGGGGTAGGATCCCAAAGTGAGGACCCCTGTGATCAGTCCTCCTCCTACTCTACTACCCTCACTTCTTAGACAATTGTGGCCTCACGATGACCAGATCCTCACATTGACTTCCCAGTGGTCCACTAAATGCCGTTTCTTGCCTATGAACTCGTTTGATCTGTCTTGGTAGGAAAACTTGGACAGGTATAGTCATATATCCTATTCCTATACACTGGTAAGTCCCGGGTGGTAGTTGGTGGCCCACCCATTAAAGAGAACCATAAATGCGGGCTGAGCTATTAATCCAGAGCATATACTACCTGACCCTGTATAATTAGGAGTGAACATGGGATATTCTGGGTATAAATCTCCAAAATTAGTTTCATTTAAGTCCCCCTTGGGTTGATAGGAGTTATTATATGTGCCATACAAATAGAATCTATCACTACATGCTGAATAATTTCCCAGTTTACCATAAAATGAGGAATATTTTATATATCCTTTCCACTTAAGATTGTAAGATCCATGATGGTGACAGCAAAAACACATTCCGGGGGAATAAGTATAAAACTTCAACCGCCTAAATCGAGTCTTGTTTATATTACTATCAACTTTGGCAAACATATTGGGATTCCCTCTCAATGCTGACTGTAGGGCTCCTACAACCACTCCCGGTTCACTAATAAGGGAGGGCATAAAACCGAAATCTGCTACAGTCTGTGGATGTTCATAGATCAGGGTGACATTGGGTCCGTGTTGTTGGAACATGTGTGCAGCATGTCGTTTGAACCAGTTAGCCTCGACTACTCCACCCATCACGCTCCACATCCCGATCAACATTACCCACTTCATTTTCGGAGCCACTCAGGGACCCAAATCTACTTACTCCACACAAATTCCTTCTGTACATATACAAAAATACTAAAATACCAAGAAATATACACACTACTATTATTATTAGATCACTAATACTAATATTCATTGTTTCTCTCCCATATCCACTGTAGGGGATCTGGCCGTGCGTAGAGTAGTCAGCCTCCGGAGTGACTACAGCAGGGCTCAGTCCCAATCTTCCTCCTCTGCAGTCTCGCCAGGTTGTCACCGTACGTAGAGCTACCAGCGTCCAGCGGGTGGCAGCAGTAGGGTCTAGCCTAGAGAGTCTTCATTCACCTGTTGCGGATCTGACTGTGCGTAGAGTGGTCAATTCCCTGGTATGACCCACGGCAGAACTCAGTCCGAATCTGGCTCTCCTTTCTTCTGGACAATTTCAGTTTCAAAGGGTTTTCTTGTGATGAAATTACAGCCCAATCAGTAAACGCCCTTTTTATCCTGGTGTAGTGTATCCAAGGTTTCAGCCCTGCTACTTTTACTGCAGTGGGGGTGACTAACAGCACGTGATACGGCCCCCTCCAGCCTGGTGATAGAGGCTCCCCTTTCCAATCTTTAACCCACACCTCATCCCCAGGCTGGAAGGAATGGGCCTTTGTGAGGAAAGGAACTCGTCTAACCTCTAAAGCATGGGCGTTTACCTTCTCTAGAGCTTTCCCTAATGCCTGCACTTCTTCTTGGAGGGTTAAGTTCCCCAGCTCTCGAATGTCCCCTCTCAATCCCTTCAGGATGGCCGGGGTCTTCCATACAGCAGCTCAAATGGAGTCAGCCCAGCGTCCATGAGGGGTGCATCTTATTCTCAAAAGAGCTATTGGGAGTACATCCAACCATTTGAGCTTAGTTTCTTGACACAATTTTGCAAGCTGAGTCTTCAATGTTCTGTTCATCCTTTCCACCTTCCCAGAACTTTGGGGCCTATACGCAAATGTAATTTCCAAGTAATTCCTAAGACTTCTGCCAAACTTTTAAAACTACCGTGCACGAAGGCCGGGCCATTATCAGATCCGATGTAAAGGGGTAACCCGTATCTAGGTACGATGTCTCGGAGAGAGCTCGTACTACTTCCTTCGCCTTCTCGGTTCTAGTAGGATATGCTTCAACCCACCCAGTGTGAGTGCACACCATTACCAACATATATCGGTATTGTCCCATCCGTGGCATCTCGGTGAAGTCCACCACTAGGGATTCGAAGGGAGTAGATCCTTGATGTTGGGTTCCCCTTCCAACTGGGGCTTTACGCGGGTTGTTCCAGAGTTACACCGTGATACGCCAGCATGGTGTACTGTCTCATTCCATCTATAAACACATCCTTTGCTAACAACTGGGCCAACGCGGGCTTTCCCAGATGCGTGGCTTCATGTGCCTTCTGAACGATTGGGATCCCATAATGGGCATTACCCCTTCCATCTGGTAGGACCCACCAACCATCTTTGTCGCTTATAGCTTTCAGGTCCTTTTTAGCCCTCTCATTCTCCTGCTGGGTGTATCTAGGGGTCTGGTTATTCAAGGAGACTTGGAAGTGGTATCCAACTTGGGCAGGTTCTCCTTCCCACTCACTAGTTCACTCTCCCGCCTCCTTTTTCAGCAGCATCTGCCTTCCGGGTTTTCCCCCGGGCCACGGGGTCTTGCCCTCTCTGATGTCCTTTACAGTGCATCACAGCAACTTTACTAGGGGCCACAGCTCCCATAGGTGCTCTATTTCTTTTCCATATTTGATCTCTTGTCCTGAAGAATTGATAATCCTTTTTCTTTGTACAGTGCTCCATGGCGTGCAGGGTAGTGAAGGCATACTTTGAATCTGTGTATATGTTTACAGTAAGTCCTTCGGCCAGCTCTAAAGCCCTGATCAAAGCGATAAGTTCCGCCTTCTGGGCCGAGGTACCAACAGGTAGCGCTTTGGCTTCTATTATTTTATTCTCCTGCGTGACCACTGCATAGCCGGCCTTTCGCTTCCCCTCTCGCACAAAGCTACTTCCATCTGTATAGTAAGTGACATCAGGATGGGGCCATGGGGTATCCCGCAAGTCTGGTCTACTTGAGAGTACTTCATCCATGGTTTGAAGGCAGTCGTGGTGGGGCACATTTCAGATTCTGCTGGGAGCAGTGTTGCAGGGTTCAGGGTGGTGTACAACTCCAACTTCACTCTAGGGTTTTCATACAACATTCCCTGATACTTGGACATTCGGCTATTCGTGAACCAATAGCTACCTTTGTACTCCATGAGGGCCAGTACAGAATGTGGAACCTTTACCATCAAATTCTGGCCTAAGGTTAAATGTATATTCTGTTTCTTTTACCAACAAGGCTGTTGCTGTGCCATAGCCCTGAGACACCCAGGCCATCCTCTAGCGACTGGATCTAATTGCTTAGAGAGATATGCCACTGGGCGATGCCAGGATCCCAACATCTGTGTCAGTACTCCCACGGCTATTCCATTCTTCTCATCAACAAGTAAGGCTAATTTTCTGTCACATCTGGCAGACCTAGCGCCGGAGCTTCCATCAGCGCCTTCTTTATCTGTTCCCAGGCGTTCTTTTGTTCTTTTCCCCCACACAAATTCAGACTTCTCCGGACCTTTGGTAGCTTCATATAATGGTTTGCTCATTACTGCGAAGTTAGGAATCCAGATTCTGCAAAACCCAGCTGCACCCAAGAATTCTCGCACCATCTTCCGATTCCGGGGCTCAGGCAGCGCACACACAGCCTCCTTCCTTTCTCGGCCTAGCGCTCGTTTCCCTTGAGTCACTTGGAATCCCAGATATCGCACCTCTGTCTGGGACACCTTCTTCTTCTTATACTTTGTAGCCTGCTTCCCACAGAAGCTGGAGCAACTCCATTGTGGCCTCCTCTACACTCCTCCTCACTGGTGGCGGCCAACAGTAGATCATCCACATATTGCAGCAAAACTCGTCTCGGGTTCAGATTGGAATTTTCTCAAGTCTTGACTCAATGATGTCCCAAAAATCGTTGGCGAGTTCTTCCACCCCTGAGGCAAGCGGCACCACGTGAACTGGGTCTTCTGGCCTGTAATGCTGTCTTCCACCTGGAAGGCACTTGGCTTTGGGGGGCCACTCGGATACAGAAGAAGGCATCCTTGAGATCCAAAACAGTGAAGTGAGTAGCTGCAGATGGAACTAGTCCCATCAGGACATATGGGTTTGGTACCACTGGGTGTAGGGTTACTGTAGCTTTGTTGACCATCAACAAGACCAACCGAACCCAAGGTATGAAAAACATT
>CAOKZL010005421.1:0-11029 GCA_948472985.1 Iguana delicatissima | reverse complement strand
TGCTGTGAGTTGTTTTCATCTCCTGCAAAGTTCTCAAGATCAAAATATAGGCATCTGAAGAGATGGATCCCTGGAGAGAAAAGAGAAGGATGGCAGGGCGGGGGGGACGGAAAAAACAAGGAAATTTACCTTGTGTCAGTCCAAGGATCAGTCCAAGATTTTAGGAATCAGTGGAAATCAAGGTCAGCTAGAGGGTCCAAAACCCGGGGCAACAGAAAAAAGGATTAAAGCAAAGGTAGAAAACTTTTGCTTTCCTTAAAGGTTGAACACTGGTCCTGATCAAACTTGTTTTTGCTTGCCTCCTTTGAGGTGTATTTCACCTGGAGATGCTGACTCCTGGTCCATGACACTACTGTATATACTCAAGTATAACCTACCTTAGTTTGAGGAAGTTTGGCCAAAATAATGGATTTTGGACCCCCATGGAAAAGTAAAAGGCCTAATATGGAAAACAGAAAACACTGCCCTGGCCAGATTTTTCCACCCTGGCTTTTCGGAAGGGCCTTTTCCCAGTCTACTCAGAGAGGGGAATTATTCCGTGTGTGTGTGTAGAGAAAATGTGTGAGTGTTAAGGAGAGTGATAAAAGATGAGTTTTTAGGCTTTTTCTGAGAGAATCTAAAAAAAAACCCTGTTCCTTTGACAGAGCCTTTTTCCCCTACCTAGGCATTAAAAGGGCCAAATATGGATTGCAAATAAATAGGCTTTTTTTTTAGGTCGGGCGGTCTAACCCCCCCCAGTTGTAACTAAACTCCAAAGCCTCAGCCACTATGGTCAATGAACTTCGGGGAGCTAAAAGTCCAAAAACATCGGGGCCCCAAAGGTTGAGAACTACTGTTTTGGGTTCTCCCTGGACCTACTAAGCTCTTGGTTTTCATCACTCCTCTAAAAAGGGGGGAGGGTTCCCTTTTTTGTAGGAGTTAAGAAAAGACTCAAACAACCTGTGGATAAAAATTTTTGGGGGTTTTTTTAAAGAATTTTTACAACTAAAAAGAGGATATACTGTAAGTGGTTTTCAGTTTTTAGCTGAATCCTTTTTTCCTTGAGTAAATGGATGCGTTTCAGTGATGTATTGAAGTCTTTACTCCAAGTCTCAATCAAAATCTCAAGTTCTTGAAGATTCTTTCAAGTGAAGTCCAAATGGTCTCAAGTCTGAAGGCAACTTTAACCCACAAAATTCCAGAATATTGGACAGAGACAATAAATTAGTTTTAAATTTAGCAGAGTTGGACTCCAATTGTGATTTTTCCTTCTGCAGCTTCAAGTGAAATTTGGTTTTTTATCCCCATACCCAAAATTTAAAAGCTTTAGAACAGTGGTCCCCCGGGCCCAATGTTTATGACTCCCGCCATGCCCAAAGCTCAGGGCTTCTGGAGCAAGTCCAAAACATCTGGACAAAGGGTCCAGAACCATCGCTTTAGAAGGAGAGTCCTTCCTCTCAGGCCTGTTACCAACACATTTCCTGTTCCTTGCTGAGAAATGCACCTGGGGGTCCGCAAGGAAGTCTTTCCTTCTGTTCTTAAAAGTTTTATAAGGCTCCTTGAATACAGCAGGGGAACCCGCTGAGGAGACCTCAAGACCATTTGCCTAATCCATTTGCCCGTTCCCCTGAGAAATGTGGCCCATTTTTGGGGTTGAGACAGAAATTTCCATATAACCAGAGGCAAAAAAAAGGTTTCTGGGTGAATGTGTATATTACTAACCAAGTCATAAGGTTTCTGGATGAATGTGTTATATTACTGAACCAAAGAGCAGCAAGTCAGTCATTAAAAATATACAAGTCTCAAGTCGGAGTCAAGTCAGTGCATCATTGCAGTCCAGTTTGAAGTTTGTAGTCACTAGAGAGCAGTGGTTAACCTGTGAATCTCTATATGTTCATGTTACCATCTATATCTGAGTATTTCTAATTATAGCTGGGTTTGTAGTTGGAAGTCCCATGCATCCGGGATCCTAGAGTTCACAGTAAAAATGAAATATCCTATGTAGTGACTTAAGTCTTGATTCTACAGTCACTTTGTCACATTATTTGGCGGTTTTCCCATGTGGAAGCAGCCAATGTGAAGTTTTGGTAGAAATATACATTTAAATATCTACCGTCACCCTCCAACCGAGCTTGTTTCTCATCTCCATATATTGTTGCACACTGTCCAAAAATGTTATGTGGACTTTATTGAGTGTTATACTACCCTCTGCAAATTATGCAAATCAAATATGTAATGCAATATCTATACCTCATTGCTTTTTTCGAAATAAATATTTTCACATCTATTTTAAAAATAATCGGGTCCATAGTGATTTTGTAAATTAAGCAGACCGCCTTATGTAAGCTTGCCAATGTATGCATATGAGGTTTCTGAAGATTCTGGGCTTCCTATGAAGAGAAGATGTGTGTAAATTGGCAAGTTAAACATTTTTTATTTATTCAATTGTTATCTTTTTTATTACTGCATAGACCCCCGCTCCTATGAACGGGATAAAGCAATAAATTCTGCATATCCCAAAGTGGTTAAAAAATGTATTAGGTAATTAGCAGAGTTGAAGCTCTCATTTCTTCTTAATTTTTAAAAAGTTGTTTAAAAAGAGTCAAAACCCCTTAATTAATTAAGTGTTATTGCATATTATTTGTCTTGGAAAACTTCAGATTCTGTTTTTCTCAATTTGTTTTTTGGGGCAAAGAAATGGATTCAGTAAAGCTTTGAAAAATCTAAAGGGAAAATTTTCCAGATTTAAAAAAGTCCAGAATCAGAAGAGACACCAAAATTTGACCTAACATATAAAACTCAGGTGACTCAAAAATGGGGTAGTTTTTTAAAAAAGAGCATTATTTATAAACACAAAGGAGCCAAGTTAATTTTTAGAAAAAAAGAACAGGTGTTTAAACAGAATTGCTGACTGGTCTTGTGCGTTTTTCTCCTTTGTGTAATCATAGAATGTCTAGGAATGGGGGGATAGAAAATCAATATATGGTTAGAGGACAAAAAACTGCCCAGAAAAAAAACTGCTGTTTACTAAAAATGCATAACAAGGCCATTCCACTACAGTGTCATAGTGCATTATTCCACTTTCAACATCCTATGGATCCAGGGGTTTGCACTTTAAAGGGGGGCACTTCTCAGTAAACAGCAAACCTAAGGATCCAAGTTAAAGAAGCATATAACTGTGTAGTGCAAATGGCCCAGTAAAAAAAAAAAGGAGTGTTCCCACAAGGGGTGTATTGCTAGTAGGGACTTTTCCAAAGCTTTTGTTAGGAGAGAACTGACAAATCTTAATTTTTTTTCTTTTTTGATTCTGAGTCAGATGAAACAGTAGAAAGCCTCAAAAATTAAATTTTTATACTATTATCTTGCCAGTTAGTTGGACTGTGAGCTGATTAATCAAAAACTACCCATGAAACAGATTGATTAAGAACTGCAAGTGTAAATATAATGGTCTAGTGAGTTGCTGTGTTTCCCGACTGTTGCTGCAGTTTTGGAGCCTTTGTACCCGTGCAAAACGTTCCCATAACCTTTAATTAATTTAATGCAATGCACATAGAAAAACAGTAGTTTTTAAAAACAGGTAGTTTTGTAACTAGTAGACATTTCTCCGCCTATGAAAATTTGGAAATATTTGCAGTAAAACTTTCCAAACTTCTCATGCCCCTTCTGCAGTCAACCGTCTCAGGCTTGCTTTTTTGTGTCCTACATTGCCATTTCCTATAAAGGTGTCAGATTGGGGAAGCATTCTTCAATACCTTTCCATCTAAATGGATGAGTAGTGTTATTGCCTATGGATGTTTCTTTGCACTGCACACGTCATCAGCCACTCCTTTTCCCAGCTTGCTCCTCCATCCCCAACTCCCATGGTGTGGCAAGTTTGGAACCTATCACCTCTTCGTGTTTATTTTCAATTTCTCCTTTGAGTTAATTTTTTTTTAAAAATTTGAATACATATTTTAGTGTCTACAGCACAAGAACCAACTTTACAAGTGGCTGGAGCAGCAGCAGCCAACTGACAAAAAACAAAAAATCAGGAGTGGTGGGGTGGGATGAAAGCAGGGAAAGGAGTGGCTGATGACACTGTAGTGCAGAAAGAACATCCGTGGCAATAACGCTACTCATCCATTTAGATGGAAAGGTGTGGAAGAGAGTGTTCCCTTATCTGACACCTTTATGGAAATGGCAATGCTGGGATTGCAGAAATAACAAAAGCACTATTGAGGTATGGTGCAGAAGGGGCTATGATATTAAAGTTGGAAAATTTACTCAAACAATGTACCCAAAAGTTCCATTCCACAAGGAGAAATGTCTACTAAGCTCAACAAAACTACTGTTTTAAATACTACCGTGCTCCAATGTGCATTAGCATTACAATTAGAATGTAATGGGGAACCGCTTGCACAATACAAAAAGGCTCCAAAAACTGCAGCAACAGGTGCAGAACACGGCAGAACTGCACTCAAGACCATTATATTTACACTTGCAGTTCTCTGGATCCAATACTGGATTTTAGTGGGTAGACTGATTAATCAGCTCACAGTCCAACCTTAACTGGCAAGAATAATAGTATAGAAGAATTTAATTTTTGAGGCTGTTCTACTGTTTCATCTGACTCAGAATCAAAAAAGAAAAAAAAAGTAAGATTTGTCAGTTCTCTCCTAACAAAAGCTTTGGAAAAGTCTGTTCTACTAGCAATCACACTCTTGTGGGAACACTACCCTTCAGCTTCCACTGGGCCATTTCCGCACTACACAGTTATAGTGCTATTATTCCACTTTCAACATCCTGTGGAATTCTAAGGTTTGCTGTTTACTGAGAATTCTAAATGCCCCTCCCTAAAGTGCAAACCCCTGGATTCCATAGGATGTTGAAAGTGGAATAATAGCACTATAACAGTGTAGTGCGGAAATGGCCTTGTTCTTCAGGATATGGCATAAACTGATTAATATATAACAGGAGCTTTTTTTTGTAGTTTGTTCCTCTAAAGCCATATACCTTGATTTTCCTATATTCCATTCCTGACAATGCCCAAATGATTACACAAAGGAGAAAAACATCTGTACTCCACAAGACGAGTCAGCAATTCTGTCAAACACCTGTTCTTTATTCTAGATGTTAAGTCTGCATTTCCCTTCTGTTCTAAATAATGCTCTTTTAAAATACTACCCTATTTTTGAGTCACCTGAGTTTTATATGTTAGGTCAATTTTTGGTGTGCTCTTTCTGATTCTGACACTCTTAGAATCTAAGGACACCATTTGCCTTTTAGATTTTACAAAGCTTTACTGAATACTCATTTCTTTGCCACCAAAAAGCTCAGTTGATCAAAGTTGACACAGAATCTGAAGTTTTCCAAGACAAATAATATGCAATAACACTTAATTATAAATTGCAGGTTGTGACTTCTTGTAAACAACTTTTAAAATTGGAAGAAAGAAATGAGAGCTTCAACTCTTGCTAATTACCTAATACGATTTCAACCACTTGGTATATGCAGAATTTAATCATGCTTGTATATCTGTTCATAGGAGCGGGTAATCATGCAGTAATCAAGAAAGAATAACAATTGAATAAGATAAAAAGTGTTAACTTGCCAAATTACACATCTTCTCTTCATAGGAAGCCCAGAATACTTCAGAAGCCTGATATGCATACATTGGCAAATACTACATAAGGCATCTCTAATTAAAATCACTAATGACCGAATTATTTTTAAAATAGCAATGTGAAAATATTTCCTTCAAAAAACAATAATATTAATACATCTCAAGTCTTAGTTTTTCATCTTGGTAGGGTATATAACACTGATAAAGTCACATTAAACATTTTTGGACATATTTGCAACAATATATGGAGATCAGCAAAAGAGCTTGGTTGCAGGGCTAGACAGAGATATTTAAATGTGGCATTTAAAATATCTACCAAACTCACATCTGTTTCCACATGGGAAACCACCAATGATGTAGACTCAAGTCATATACTTGGACTCAAGTCAGACTTAAAGTCACTCACAGTGCAGTGGTTCTCAACCTGTGACTCAGATGTTCGTGGACTCCAGCTCCCAGAAGCCCCAGCCACTATGGTCAATGCTCAGGGATTCTAGGAGCTGAAGTCCATGAACATCTGGGGACCCACAGGTTGAGAACCACTGCTCTAGTGACTCGACTCGGACTCGAGAGCTCAGCAATAAATGATGCACTGACTTGACTCGACTTGAGACTTGTATATTTTTAATGACTGACTTGCTGCTCTTGGTTCAGTAATATAACACATTCATCCAGAAACCTTATGACTTGGTTCAGTAATATCACACATTCATCCAGAAACCATCTCTTTTTGCCTACTGGTCATATGGCAATCTGTCTCAAGCCCAAGGTGACATTTAGAGGGAAATAATGGATTTAGGCAATGGTCTTGAGGTCTCCTCAACAAGCTGCTGCTGCATATTCAAGGAGCCTTATAAACTTTTCCTAAGAACAGAAGGCAAGACTTGCCTTCAGAGTGCAGGGTGCATTTCTCAGCAAGGAACAGGAATGTGTTAGGTAACAGGCCTGAGAAGGAAGGACTCTTCCTTCTAAAGCAGTGGTTCTCAACCTGTGGGTCCCCAGATGTTTGTGGACTTCAGCTCCCAGAAGCCCTGAGCATTGACCATAGTGGCTGGGGCTTCTGGGAGCTGAAGTCCATGAACATCTGGGGACCCACAGGTTGAGAACCACTGTTCTAAAGCTTTTGAAGCTTCAGTAATGGGGAGTAAGAAGGATCCTATTCCTCACTTTTGAAGCTGCAGAAGGCAAAATCACAAATGTGGAGGTCCACTCTTGCTTAAATTGTTAAAACTGACTTTATTTGTCTCTGTCCAATAATTGGAATTTTGGTTGGGGTATAAAGTTCAGCTTTTAAAGAATGCCAGACTTCACTTGAGACTTCACTTGAAAGAATCTTCAGAAACTGAAGATTCTCAGCTGAGACTTGGAGAAAAGACTTAAATACATCACTGGATCCATCGCAATTTTACTAGGTATCAGAAAAAGGACTCAGCTACAACTGAAAACCACTTACAGTATATCCTCAAATACAGAAAGTGTAAAAATATTGGTCAAAAAATTGCCCCCCAAACCCAAGGGGATTTATCCACAGGTTGATCTAAGTACTGTATTCTTACTCATCAAAAAAAGGAACCATCCCCTTCTCTGAGAGGAGCGCAGCCAAAGCCAGAAGCTCAACAGGTCCCAGGAGCAGAATGGAAAACAGTAGTTCTCAACCTGTGGGTCCCCAGATGTTTTTGGACTTCAGCTCCCAGAAGCCCTGAGCATTGACCATAGTGGCTGAGGCTTCTGGAGCTGAAGTCCACAAACATCTGGGGACCCACAGGTTGAGAACCACTGACCTAAAAGAGTAACCCAACCCCCTTTATTCTGCTGCAATGCCATATTTGGCCTCTTTTTGAATGCCTGGGTGGAAAATGGTGCTTCCTGTCAAAGGAGCACCAAGACCAGTACAGAGGGTTGGTGTTTCTTTTAGATTCTCTGAGAACAGCCTAATCTCTCATCTTTCATCACTCTCCTTAACACTCACACATTGTCTCTCAACACACACACACACGGATAATTCCCCTCTCTGAATAGCTGCAAAAGGCCTTTCCGACGAGGGTGGAAAAATGGTGCTGGCCAGGGCAGTGTTGCTGTTTTTCCATCTCCATGGAATGAGCCTTGGACTTTTCCATGGGTCATACCAAAATCGATTTATTTGGGCCCCCAACTTGCCCTCAACATAAGGTCAGGTTATACTTGAGTATATACAGTAGTGTCATGGACCTTAGGTAGTCAGCATCTCCAGGTGAATAGCAGCCTCAAAGGAGGACAAGCAAAAACAAGTTGCCCATTTGCAAGATAGTCAGGCTGGAACTACAGCCAGCTGGCTCCAACCTTTTTAAGGAAAGCAGTGTTTGCTGGCCCTTACCTTTGTGCTCACAGACTCTCTGCTTGCTATCTGCCTGGATTCTCTGACCTCTAGACTGTCTGACCTTGATGTCCACTGGATTCCTGAACTCTTGGACTGATCCTTGGACTTACAGCTAACAGTGTCTTTGCCTTCCCGTCCCCCCTGCCCTGCCATCCTTTCTCTTTTCCTCTCATTGGCATCCATGCTGCATTCCAGATGCCTATATTTCATGATCTTAGAACTATGCAGGAGATGAAACAACTCACATGCACACACTGAAACATCTCTTGAATTATACAGATATTGGCTTTTGGATTAGAACCCTAGAAGTCCACAGCATGAAGAGAAGACAGAACAAGACATATTCTCAGAACATTTTGTGGAGGTGGACCTCCATTTATCAGCAAATGGAGAATTTTATATCCAATTGTAATCTCAAGCAATTCCAGGTGTTTGACTATATTCAGCTCTCAAAAACTTTCTGCCTGCATGAGCATTTTCCCCCGCCTATATAGTGGCCCTTGAAAATTGCAGCTTGTCAAAAATAGTGTTTCAATCTGATCAGAGTTCTAACAGGCTTCTACTCTAATCCATGCTGGAGCAAGGATCAGGATAAACTAGAATTTGGTTAACTTTATTGAGAACAACATTCAAATAGCTTGGGAATAAACATTTAATGACCAGAAGATGAAATTAAGCAAAGGGAGGATCTTTACCAAAGTGTTACACTGAGATGATTGACTGTTAAAGAAAAAAAATTATCATATATCCTATGATTAGGATTCTGCCATATTCAACAGGGAAATACGAATCTTGCAACCCTTTTTAAAAAAAAAAAAAGTCAAAGATTTCTGGAGATTATTCACAATAGCACTGTTACACACACCAATCACAGTGTGAGAGAAGACTCATCTGATGATAGGATTTTTTAAATGCCATCATTAGTAACTTATAAGAGGCACTCACAGTTAAATAAAATTCAAATTGTGTGGTACAGGAATCAATCATAATTTTAACCTTTGCTTCAGATAAATTCCTACCCAAAGGATTTTGCATCTTCAAATATTATAAAAAAAGGCAACATGTGACTCCAGTGGCAAAATGCAAAGAAACTGGAAGAAAAACCTAACACTTTAAAAACGGTGCTTCTCAAGTCATCAGCTTAACAGTGGGACTTTCCTGGTACACCACAGATCAGTATCCTATTTGTGCCATGTTATTTTCGTATTTGCACAACTTTCAGACCAGCAGCCAATGGTTTATGGAGCTACAACACCCACAGAGCAGCCCCACAGCTTTTGAGATGTGCTCTGTGGTCAAGGAAAGATGGTGCACAATATCACAAGCTCATACTTGGGTCTTTTCTCGGATGGCATTTGCCACGGCGAAAGAGTGCCTGGAGCGTTGCGGATCTAGCGATCTGCACGACGCACTCACAACTGTGCGACAGTCCAGGGGCCTGCAGGAGCCGATGGCTACCACCTTTTCATTTTTGGCTGGAAGCTGAAAATGGTGCACGATCGTGCATTGTTCCCGGGCCCCGCGCGCACTTAGCTGGTGTGCGGAAGCCTCCGGAGCTGCGCCAGTTGCACTTCTTGCTGCAGCTCAGCCTGGGAAACTCCCAGGCTGCATTGTGGAAGGAAGAGGCGGGGCTCTTGCGAGCAGGCAGCTCATGCGGAGCTGAAGCAGCTGGGACATGAGAGCCTCTCGCCAGAGGCTGCTCGGGATCTCGCAACCCAGCGCCAAAAAAGGTAAGGTGCAGAGGTCTGCTTGCAACTTACTCTCTATGTCTTCTGTTCCTCAGCCAGCATAACAAGTGATCAGGAATGCTGGGAACTGTAGTCCAAGATCATTGGGAGGGTGGCAGAATTCTTGCCCCTGATATATAGGCACACAGCACCAAAATGAAAAGCAGTTTCCATGACACTGCCCTGTCACTCAAATGAGTTGACAGCACTGAAAAATCCAAATTAGAAGTCTGCAGCCAAAGAACTGGCTGGTTGATTCAAATCAACAATCATGGTGGAACAGAGGGATCAAATTTGTTTCTTCCCTGTGATGCTAAAGTACCATGAGACAGCCCTGAGGTCAGTGGGACTTACTCCCAGATAAGTGAGTGTACAATTTTTCTGTTTGTTTTTGTGTGCCTTCAAGTCACGTCTGATTTATGGAGACCCTGATACAAACTTATCACAGGGTTTTCTTGAGAAGATTTTTTTGCAGGGGGCTTTGCATTCGTCTGAGGCTGAGAGAATATGACTTGCTCAGCATGTAGTCAAGCTGGGTTTACACAGCTGAAGTGGCATTTTGAAACGCTGCTCTCCAGAATCATAGTAAGAAAAACCTACCACCCTTCAAGGCAATCTATTCCATTATAAAACAGTTTTTACAGTAAAGCAGGTTTTCCTAACATTTAGGAGGAATCTCTTTCTTGTTATCTGAATCACTGGTTCTTGTTCTAGTTTCTTGAGCAGAAAAAAATGCTCTCATCTTCTACATGACATCCCTTCAGCTATTCAGATGGTTATAACGTCACATCTCAGTCTTCTCTTTTCCAGGCTAAACATACACAGCTCTTAAGCTCCTCATCCTTTGACCATCTTGGACATTATTTGGGATAACATAGTTACATCACTATAATTAGATCCATAGGAATGAATTATTAGTAACTGACTACTTCCAATATATGCACATTGTCTTCATGACCAGGTCCACTACTGCTGCAACAGAAAAGAATTAAATTCTTGAATGAAATTCACACTATAACATCAGTTTCTCATGTAAGCTGGGAGTGTGTGCCGTGATAAACCTTTTTTTAAAAAGCAGAATGTGATTGAATAGATGTAGTGATCACCATAATTAGTAAGATTTGTGTCCCATTGGAACTGGAAGGAAAACATGAATTGGAATTCAAGCTATTCTAGTAAGGAGAAAAGAGGGAAGGACTCTCATGGAAAGTATGTTTCCTAAGTAAATCAATTCCATAGAAGTTGATATGTAAGAGAAAACAATGGCATACAATCACATCTGTACATTTTTCAATATCAAGGTGGTTTATAAAAGGCTTAGCAATACGTAACTGAACGAAAGGCAGGTTAACATAAACATAACAT
>CAOKZL010005420.1:0-11264 GCA_948472985.1 Iguana delicatissima | reverse complement strand
TGCCTGAGCATACCTCATAGGTGGATAGATTAATGTTTTTTGGGGAGTTTTAAGGACTATCTTATTACTGATGGAAAGAAGTAATCTTTAAATAAGATTTTCTGTGCCATTTTTTCGTCGTATTGCTCATTTTCAGAAATACATACATTGTAACAGAAAAACAAAGTAAAGTTTTACCAAACATACATTCCCCCTATGTGCCTTCCATTTGTCCTTTAACCATTCTGAATATAAGTACATGTTACCGTTTTGTTCCTACAGTGTCCTTAGCCACAAAAAGAATAGTTCATTGAATTAGTTAAACAGAATGCTTCTTGATTGATACAGCTGATCTCTGTGTCACCCCTGTGATATATGTGTAAAAGGCAAGTGCAAGTTTGATTTTCAAACAGTTTGGCTTTGAAACAGTTTGGCTCCCCTGTGGAATCTGTCACTAGGAGAAGTGCTGACCCGTGCTTCTTTGAAGCTTTCAAGTCGGGCACAGAATCTCTTTTTTCAGTTTTACTGCAAATTGTGTACATATTTTGTTCTGCAATTTCTGCAATCCATCATGTGCATAATTTAATTGGAATACATATTTCTGTTGAAGTACCGCGCCAACGTAAAGACGCAGAACTCCCTGGTGGTTTGCATAAAATCGCTGTAACATGTACTTTCTCAGAGGTTGTGTCATTGTTGGTTGGTAATGCAAAACCCAACTTGGTAGTACAAAGCTGATTAGCCATTGTGGTTTAGCTCATGGCTGGTGCACACCTGGTGACTAGGAGAGATTCATTTGCTTTATTCTACCAGCAGTCTAACTAGTGCATATTTTACTTATGCAACATAGGAAAGCAGGGATGGCAAGATAAGGTGTTTACCAACAGTCCAGCTGGTGATATTTGCGTGAATTCCTTAAGTATTTGGCTATCTGGCTTACTGTTGGTTGTTCCTTTGCCTTGAAATACTCTTCCATGCTATTTTTCCTGTAGTCCAATGAGAGAGATAAGGCTGATCTATCAAGGACTCAAGCTGAAGCCTGCAGGCCACATCACTTCAAACACGAGGCTGGAGGTTTGCTTCTTTCCCCTCCTAATACACAAACCCTATGATGGTCTTAAAATTGGCCTGAATGGAACTGAGAAATAATGTTAGAGCACTTCCATCTGCACACAACATGCTGATGAACCTACTGCAAATGGCAGTAAATCGCTCCCACGCCCTTCCATGCCACATTTGCAGAGGATCCTTAGGCTAATTCAGTTATATGTCTGCTACAGAACATGCAGCATAAAAGACGTTTTAATGGGGCCCAGGACACCTTGCTATTACATCTTGAAGGGGCACTGTGGACTATTGGTCGGAAGATACCAACCAACCTGTGGTGTTTGAGGCCACAACTTAGATTATTGGATATGTGATAGAAAGCAGTTACTTTTCCATTCTTCAGATGAAGGACTGAGTCTTGTTCTGTTCTCAGACCCAGAAGGGTATCCCCCCTGGTAATGTTTGTGTGAGAGAAGCATTTTTCTTTGTGCTATTTGATTGTTCTGTGAAGGCTAGTGTGTATAAAGCTATACAGTATCTATAATTTTAATTTCTCCTCAGTGAGGCATCAGTCTTGTAAAAACACATGCTGATAAACTGCCCATGTTATCAGAGGGACAGACCTGCTCTTGCTTGGAGACCGTTGCTCCATTTTTGTGTCAGCAGCTTTGCTGCCAGAAAATGTATCTGATACTGTTTAAGAATCATGTTTCTGTTGTGCTGCTGAATATAAACAAATGTTTGCTATCTAGCTTGAGAGTTAAATTTACATAAAGAGAGGATCAGACTTGTTGTAGCCTTGAAACAGGCCCCGCTATCCAATTAAAATAGAACATTGCCTCTACTATGGAGGTTGGTTTTTTTAAACACATTGGCTTTAATCCACAGTTTGCTTCCATTGTGGATACATATTGTGACTGAAAGTCCTGCATATTTCCACCAGAAGCAATGTAGGGGGCAAATTTCACTTAATATGCCCTGAGGTCCTTTGGATGGAGGACTAGTTTGAGGCAGGAGGATGTGGACAGCTGCACAAAAGAGGTTAGATTCCTTGGCCCATAGTAGAAGGTTGTTGATCCCCAATAGGAGACATTTGCTGTCAAAGTTATAGTCCTTCAAAGGTAATGGAAACTAAAGAGAGGAAAATAAGTTTGTACCACATTCAGGTCACAAAACTTAAAATCTACCAAAAGTAATACTAAGCATTTAGATTCTTTTAAACACACAGATTCACCAGGCCTCAGCCATTTGTATCCAAACTCAATTTCTCCTATAACTGAATTAACCTTCCTGAGCTGGGATTGGATATTTTAGTGTCTCTTTTCTACTTTATGATTTGCTGCAGGATCCAGAAGGAACCAACCTGCTATGTCAGCATTCTATGACATTGTCACAGAAATCTGAAGTTCAGTCAGAATTTTTTTTAACCTGAATTTCTGATATGTTGTAATTAACACCAGCTGGTTAATAGATCTGTGTGTCCCATCTCATGTTTTTTTGCTCCCTGCAAAAGTGTGCACGGAAAGTGGCTGGCACCTAGGGACATCATTTACAACTATGCCTGTGACAATGTCATAGAATGCTGACATAGCAGGTTTGGTTCCTTCTGGATCCTGCAGCAAATCATGAGCTTGGTAAGAGACACTAAAATATCCAATCCCAGCTCAGGAAGGTTAATTCAGTTATAGGAGAAATTCAGTTTGGATACAAATGGCTGATGTTCACCTAGTGAGTCTGTGTTTAAAGAATCTAAGAAATGCTTGGTCTTACTTTAGGTAAGTTTGCAGTTTTGTGACCTGGATGTGGTACAAACTTATTTTCCTCTATTTTTGAGTTTCCATTACCTTTGAAGGACTATAACTTTGACAGCAAATGTGTCCTCTGGGGATGCAAGACAACCTTCTACTTATGGGCCAAGATCTGACCTTCTGCACATGCATGTCCACATCCTCCTGCCTGAACTAGTCCTCCATCCAAGGGACCTCAGGGCATATTAGTGCAATTCGCCCCCTACATTGCTTCTGGTGGAAATATGCAGGACTTTAGTCACAATATGTTCTCCACAGATGGAAGCAAACTCTGGATTAAAGCCAATGTGCATTTTAAAAAACCAACCCTTCCATAGTAGAGGCAATGTTCTATTTTCATCGGATAGCAGCATATTTTCAAGGCTGGAGAAGTCCATATTCTCTTTATGTAAATTTAACTCTCAAGCTAGATAGCAAACATTTGTTTATATTCAGCAGCAACAAGAACAGAAACACATTCTTAAACAGTATCAGATACATTTTCTGGCAGCAAAGCTGCTGACACCAAAAATGGAGCAACAGTCTCAAGCAAGAGCAGTCTGTCCCTCTGATAACACTTGCAGTTATTACATGCCTGTTTTTACAAGACTGATGCCTCACTGAGGAGAAATTAAAATTCCTGGATTACTGTATAGCTTTATACACGCTAAGCCTTCACAGAACAATACAATAGCACAAAGAAAAATGCTTCTCTCACACAAACATTACCCTTGGGAGTGGGGGGGATACCCTTCTGGGTCTGCAGAACAGAAGCAACTTCAGTCCTTCATCTGTACCAGAAGATGGAAAAGTAACTGTTTTCTATCACATATCCAATAATCTAAGTTGTGGCCTCAAACACCACAGGTTGGTTGGTATCTTCAAGCAATAGTCAGAATGACACCGACAGTGCCCCTTTAAAGAACTGTAATAGCAAGGGGTGCCCTGGGCACCGATCTAAAACATCTTTTATGTCCAGTGTTCTGATTGGGACCATATAACTGAATTCACCTAAGAGGTCCTCTCAAATGTGGCATGGAAGGGCACCTCTATGGGGAGCAATTTTGCTCCCATTCAGCCCCAGTGGGTTACATCAGCATGTTGTGTGGGAATTGGAAGTGCTCTAACATTATTTCTAGTTCCCATTCAGGCCAATTTTTAGACTATCATAGGGGCTGTGTATTAGGAGGGGAAAGAAGCAAACCTCCACATTTGAAGGGGTTTTTTGCACGTTCGAAGTGATGTGGCCTGCAGGCTTCACTTAAGTCCTTGATCATAGCACCTTATAAATCTGTCTCATTGCCAAAATGCAGGACTACAGGAAAAATAGCATGGGAAAAATATGAGGCCATGAGAAGGGAGACGCCAGCAGTAAGCCAGATCACCAAATACTTTAAGGGAGATTCATCAGGCGGATCTCACCAGCTGGACTGTTGGTAAAGTATTATCTTGCCATCCCTGCTTTCCTATGTTGCATCAGTGAATCTCACTAGTTAGACTGCTGGTAGAATAAAGCAAATGAATCTCTCCTCAGGTAAACAGGATCCCCCAGTTGTGCACCAGCCATGAGCTTAAACCACAATGGCTAATCAGCTTTGTACTACCAAGTTAAAAGCAAGTGGGGACTGCATTACACCAAGTCAACAATGACACAACCTCTGAGAAAGTACATGTTTGCACAACTCTTTTTATGCAAACCACCAGGAGTCTCGTCTTTACGTTAGCACAGTACTTCAACAGGAATCTGTATTTCCAAAGTAAATTATGGCATGATGGATTGCAGAAATTGCAGAACAAATATGTACACAATTTGGGCTGAAACTGAACTTATGATTCTGTGCCGCTTTAAAAGCTCTGGAGGATTGCACTAGCAGAGCAGCTTACCCACCATGACAGATTCCACAGGGGAGCCAAACTGTTTCAAAGCCAAACTGTTTGAAAATCAAACTACAGCTTGCCTTTTTTTTTTTTTTACATATATCAGCAGGGGTGACACAGAGATCAGCTGTCTCAATCAAGAAAAAGCATTCTTGTTTGACTTAATTCAATGAACTATTCTTTTTGTGGTAAGTGACACTGTAGGAACAAAACGGTAACATGTACTTTATATTCAGAATGGTTAAAGGACAAATGGAAGGCACATTGGGGAATGTATGTTTGGTAAAAGTTTACTTTTGTTTTTCTGTTACAATGTATGTATTCTTAAATGAGCAATACGACGAAAAAATCAGGCACAGAAAATCTTATTTAGAGATTACTCTTCCATCAGTAATGCAGATTAGTCCTTAAAACCAAGAAAAAACATTAATCTATCCACCTATCAAGGTATGCTCCAGGCAGTTCCAGGGTTTGAAACTTCTCCTTGTACTCTTTGAAAGCTATTACAGAACTATATAAATCATTTTTTTTCTCCCCATTTTATTTAAAGGCCCTGCATGGCTTGCAATTCAACAAACATCCCCCCCTCAACCTGCTAACACAAATACACAGTAATAATTACGCTCTTACATGATCAGATGAGAATAGCAAATCTCCTAACTCAGTTGGATGATATATTACTCTTTTGCCTCCCTTTAGAAGCAAAAGAGATAGAAAACCAACTGTGGCAACACCAGCCAAGTGTCATGTTTCTTATTAATCTTTGAGAGACTGATTCATAGCAACTCAAAGTTTACCTTTCACCTTACCTCAGAAATAAAGATCTTGTAAGTGCAGTGCCTGATAATTGGTAACCCAATTCACTCTCCACTGATTTTCTGTCCTGTGCAAAGCAAGTTCAACTGACTAAAGTGACCAGGCAAAATACAATAGCTATAGCCAGATTCTATGCTAATATGGTCCAAAAGTCCAACAAAATCTAGGCCACTGAAAATAATTTTGTAAAGACTTAGTATTCTCATTCTCTCTGAACTTGTTGTGCCTGCTTGGGGGAGGGGGGAGCAAAGGCACATGTATAAGGCATAATTTTTGTACCTGATGTAGCAGGTGAAATACACAAAAACATATGCCAAATAAAACTTGTTAGTCTTTCAAGAGCACCACAAGACTCTTTGTTGTCTTCCTGGCTACAACAAACACAACTATAACACTAGAAAAGTCAACATCAAAACGTTTCATTTTACTAAATGCTTCTTCACATCTATTGACAGAATGATAAGGAATTCAATATCTCTACAAATGTTTGTGGCCATCTGTAACTTTTTTTTTTTCATTAATAGTATCTCAAACAGCAAACCTAGGGCTAGCTGGATATCTAGTACTAGTCAGGGTGGACCACCAAATATATGGAGATCTAAAGCTGTATCTGTCAAGGTCAATAAAGCATCAACTCTGTCCATCAAGGCCAACAAACAGGACCGCTGGACTTGCAATCTAAAACTGCCAAAAGTTCTTCACCCCCGGGCTACATGGGACAACGGTCTAGTTCAGTAAGGGACAACCCCAAGTTACGTCATGTCAAAAACATATTTAAATAAGCATTTAGAATAGAACATCCCAGTGCTTCCTCATCAGAATAAGGATTGTTGTGCCAGAGAGTGATAGCACCAGAATAAAAAATACAAGAAAGGTAGATGTGCATGTGGAGGGAAGATTAAATATTTCATTTCTAGTGCTTAATTACAGCTGTTACAATAAATTTTGCAACAAATGGAGATGGTAGTAATGATATATGTCAACTTAACACAAGACAGGGTGAACAAGATACAGATACTACTTTGTTTCATGGTTTACTTATTACATGTACTTACAATTCAGTCCAAACACATTTACTACAGCAATAGAAGGGTAAATAATTGAATTAAAAAGGAGACGGTGTGACAGAACAGCATGCATTACTCTGAAGAAAACCTTCTGGAGTCTCTGAAGTATCTGGATTAAAAACAAAACATCATTTCAAAACAAGAAAACTGGGTTTTTCTCCACAAGCACGCATCTACAGAATCCGTAGAGCATTTTGGATCAAAATATTAATCAGCAAGAAATACAACGTTGAATAATGTGTCAGCGAGAGTTAATGTATGAGAAGGCCTATGTACACTGCCAAGTACATTCATTTCCAGTATCTTATAACGATTTATCTTCATCAACAATGAGCTGAAACATTCCAGCTCCAAGTAATTTGTTTCCTATGTCCAATGGCAGATAAGGGAGAATGGTTGAACCAAACATAATAGTAAAGTTCTGAAATAAATAAAATAATCTAGTGCAGTGGTTCTCAAACTTTTTACCCTGTGACTCCCTTTACATCTACCTGAGGACACTATGCTCTTGCTCCATCTCATGTTCCTTGTGCCCTATGCTACATCTCTCTTTCCCACAAACCCCCCATGCCACATGTGCCCTCCACTGGATCCTGGGTCCTGGACTCCACTTCCTTCTTTCACTTACTCCTGCTACCCCAGATGCTGTCTCATGGTTGCTAAGGGGCATGCCCTTCTTCGTAATATTTGCAGTACTTGCAGGCTGATATTTCTTGCCCCACCCTTCCTGGAAACTCAAATGCAGATCTGGCAGCCAATAACTTATAGACAGGTATTCATCTTATAGACCATCACTTTGAGTAGCCCTGTATTAGAGCCCTAGAGATTTGATATCTGTACCTCCTCCATTCAGTAATTATTAATGAAAATTGTTTATGATTTCCCAAACATTGCTTTTAGGTATATTTTCAAAGCAAGACTCACTGAATGTACCAATGTACTGTGCCAATGACAGGATCTTTGGAGAAGGTGAATGGCAAAAGCATTAAAAAAGGGAAGGCAATTTTTCCTATGCCTGAGTTGGAGGAAGGCACAACTGTGGAAGATGCTTTGCATCACTCTTTTTCAGAGACCAGTCATCTTAGAGTGCATATGTGCACTTCTTTCTCAGATTTGCTGTGCTTTCAGGCTGAACTCTCACCCGAAGCAACTATCTTATCCTTTCATAGAGTCCCATCCCACAGTTTGAGAACCACTGGACTAGTGGTTTTAAAACTTCATTGACTGGAAGTTATTAATATTATAAACATGCAAGCTTAAGTTCAAACTAATTTCCCCTTCCCCCTGCTGGTCACATTAACTTCAATTCTTCCAACTTAAAATCACAAGGATAGACATACACATACTATTTAGCAATGCTTGATTTATCACATTGTGTATACTCTCTTTGAGAGCTGCACCTGTAGCTTGATCCTGAAATTATTTCCATGAAAACAAGACCTATTAAACTCACTGCTGCCTCTGCTACATTAGGGGTGATAAGCCTCTTGCCCTCCAGATATTTTGAATACCATACATCTCAGCAAGCAAGGCCAATGGAAGGGATCATGAGAGTTGTGGCTGAAGACACGTGGCGGACCAAATCTTCCCTACCTCAAGGCTATTTGGAACATACATACCTCCATATTGTGGACTTAACAACTATATTAGCCAGAAAGAACAACAGTCAAGTGTACAGATGACTGATCTTTAAGTTTCAAGACACTCTGCATCAATCTGTACGGTTTCATAGCTTCCTTGCAATCAGCCAAATAGGAAATACTACAGATAAGTGAATAAATTAGCAGATTACTTTTTCCACTACTTCTTATTTTATTCAGCTTAGGGAAAAATCACCATTAGGTCTGTAAGTCTGACTTATTTTTCATTCTGGGAAAACAAAGAATCAGTTTATCTTTTAAAGCATCCGTTATCTTTTATAGAAGACTGCAAACATTTATTAATTGCCTGTAACACATGCATAGAAATACTATGCATTCTCTCTCCATCAACTGGTTTCATTATTTTCTTAAAACAGGTGAAGCTGCTTTGTCATCATGTCATCTTGTCTATTTGGCTAAAGGTTCTTGATTATTGACACAAAGCAGTATAAGAGAATTTCCAGAATAGTAGAAAAACATTGTTTGCAAAGACTTTGATAGTTTTGACCAGTTTGATAGTTTTATTAAATGCCTTAACTGTGCAATATTTGGCTTTTTTAGAATTAGGGTATTTTTATAGTGACCTGGATAGTTTTTTTCTAACTATGAGTATTCATGACTTCTAACGTACAAGACCCTCTATGGAATAATATAAAGAATAACTATTTTCCTTTAAAATCTACAGAAGAGAAGACAGTTGGAGCAAACAGCAATTTTTTTTTTTTTTTTAAAAAAAGATGCACATGAGCCTTTGTAGGTCTCTGTATTTAGGTTTTGTTTTGGGATGAAACTACGGAGTTATGTCATGTTAAGACAGAATAACTTAGATTAACAGAATCAGGAGAAAGATAGAATCCCACTCTCACTCGGAAGAGGGGTGCGTGTGTGCATGGGTGTGTCTGCAGCACTGCTATTAGAAAGATGGTAAAGAAGGGCTGAAAAAAGACAGATTTTCAATGTTGGGTTGCAAACAGCCTGTCTACTGTAAACAATGCAATAAAGCTTGGCTTGGGAGAGAATGGACTCTACCCTAGCTGAACCTACTGCAGCTGTGTGTGCTTATGTATAACAGACAAGCTAAACAGTTGCCCCCAGAATCACTTGCTGAGCAAGTGAGAAGAGCAAAGAAAAAGAAAGGGAAAAGCAGTGTAGTTTGCCTCACCGGCTGCACCGGCATGTTGAAAAACCCATCTCAAAACCCATCTCAAAAAGTGGTTTCAGAAGGAAAATGGCAAAGGGACAAGGTTCAACCTTTTCACACCTCCAGTTACAGCAGGAAAGGACCTTTAGCTGAAACTGTAGAAAGCAGCTGCCAGTAGATAACGCTGAGCTAGACAGACCAATGCTGGGGGGCATCAAGCAGCTGGTAATGTTGCTAGAACTGAGAAGAAGAAAGAGAGGCAGTACACCAGTCTTGGGACAGCAGCCCAGGTTCAGGAGCTACACTGAAAAACCATCACTGTCACCCAAATTCAACAGTAATGGCACAAGCTCTCTAGCTACATATGCAGTCCATGGACTATTCTACTCACTTCTGTAGTGAGTAATAGTGATAGCAGTATCTGATACAACATTTCAGTAATATGAATAAACCAGCTGCAAACTCTCCCCAAATCAGCTATCTCGCAACTGTAGATAGATCTGCATATCTAGGCTGCATATTACTTTGCATGAATGAAACACAGAACTGGAAGGTAAAATTGATTAACAAGTTCATCAACCTGGGGTGAAGGAAGCGGTAGACCTATCATATCCAAAAGGATACCCATGATTTGTCCTTCGATATTGGAAAGGATAAACTGAGAGCAAACCAGAGGTAATTAGCTAATTTGATACCAGAGGTGAACTACTTCATTTGAGTGAATTAAGTTAAACAGCAAAAACCATAAAAAGATAGGAATGTAAAACTAGAAAGCCTGTAGATTATAATCTGGTTTCTTAGTACCATAAATTCTCTCTCTCTCTCTCTCTCTCTCTCTCTCTCTCTCACACACACACACACAAACTTTGATTTCTTTTTTCCTCCAGTCCATTTCTGCCAAACAACTTCTTTCCTATAGGGCCTATATAAATTCTCTGCCTATGGATCCCTTTTAATGTCTTTACTGCCTTCCTGCCTTCATTCAGTTTTCTCCCATTCAGTGTACAAAACATTTCCGCATTCAAACACCCCAAAGCATAAGCAAGTAGTCCTTATTTTCACCTCTTTGCTCTTTTCCCCTACTTCACACTGCAGATATTCCTTACTGGCACCCAGCGCCTGTGACCTCTCAATCTCGCCCTTTCTCCTAGCTGTGAACAAACCCCCAGCTGCTCTAAGGTGAGACAAACAACAATAGTGATAAAGCTGTGAGGAAAGTATATATACTATATATTATTTAGTGACGGCCGACAAAGGAACCTATGCATCACAGAATTGGGATAAAGGTAGGCACTTGTTAAGTTTTATTATGTGAAAGGACATCTTCAGAAAGCAGCTAGACAACCTGCTAGGGGTGGCTTTAGCTGGAGATCATGCATTGAGCAAGGAGTTGACTGGAGGGCCATGAGGCCCCTTCCAGCTCTATAATTCTATGATTCTAGTGGGTTTACAAGAGTATTGTTTTAATAATGGCATTTGCCTTTAAAGCTATCTGAGTATTACTCTAACTATATCCACCCATCCTGGAAGAAAGTAAGAGAGAGAGAAAAGCAAGTGTTGCAAGGTACTAGGTTAAATTTGACTTACTTGGTGAACCAAATTATGAAGATCCCACTTTTTTCTTTCCCCCCCCCTTTTTTTTTTGACATGACTTTCCTGCTACAAATTAAAGAGTGGCTTTATCATTTTCTCTCTAGTTGTGCCCCTTTGTTATAAACCCTGATTATGTTATAATGCATCCCTGCTGCTCATGGAGCAATGAGGCTGAAATTGAGATGTATTGCTATTGAAGCTACTGTACTGCTACTTGTTTCTTTTTGTTCAGCACACAATTGGGACCAATTTTGTTTGCTATTAGTTTTGAACAGAAAGGTCATTTATTCCTACAGTAGGTTCCATGAAGAAAGTG
>CAOKZL010005419.1:0-11264 GCA_948472985.1 Iguana delicatissima | reverse complement strand
CACACGCAGCTAAGGTGGCTTACAGAAATGCTAAAACAAGAAAAAAAGCTAAAAACCTTGATACGAGAAAAGGTTAACACAATTAAACAAAAATTGTCAATATTAAAATGCCATTAAATGTTAGAAAGTGGAGAATAATTTAAATACGAGAGTTTAAAAAGACAGCATAAATGCCTCCTAGTGATTTGTGTGGTTTGAAATACAAGTCTTCGCCTGCTGGCTGAAAGGAGAACAGAGAGAGGGCCACATAAACCAGCCAAGGGGAGGCTGCAGCCCTCTGACAGGGTGGGAATCTAAAGATCTGAAATCTTAACAGGGGGACACTCCCCGCTGTATCATTTTGTATAAGACAATATTAACGTGAGGTACCTGTTTTTTTAGTTACATTAGTAGCCCACTTTTCCTCTAATTATTTCCAAGTTCATGTATGTGGTCTCCTGGCTTCCCACTTTGTTCATACAACAACATTTCAAGGTTGGTCATTCCAAGAGTGAATTTCTAAGATCATCCTAAATTTGGTGGCTGCAGTGGGGAGGAGGTCTCTGAGCCTGGGATGAGATTTGAACCAACCCAGCACTTCCCACAATATGGGAGACTGGCAATTATTATTTTTGTGTGTGTGTCCCAGGGACTGTGTCACATTAGTGCCTATTGGCTACAACTGTTTCTTTTCCCTGGAAACGTCTGGGAATGGCTTGTGTGGATGCTCATGCTCCGGTCCATTAACTACACTTTGAGTATTCCCGGTTTAACTACTACAACAACATGGCTTTCTTATTTACTCATTATCTGTTACAAGAAATTCTTCTCATCCTTCTGATAGAAAGTCAAACAAGGTGTCATAAAGGTCCAGGACAATTATCCTGTAAGACAAGTAAAAGCAGCCTTAAGATATACACATAAGAGGGGCAGATTAATAAATACTTATGGTTCGAGGACCATACGGGATTTTCTTGCAGGATTTATTCAGTGATGGTTTGCCTTCCTCTGAGGCTGAGATAGTGTGAACCCCAGTGAATTTCCATGGCTGAGCCCAGGATTGCAACCCCAGCTCCGGGAATCCAAGTCGAGCACCCCAAAACTACTACATCACAGGTTTTCCAAACTTTGTTGGGTGGCAGATTTTTATACATGCATCATTTTGAACACAGTAATTCAGTTTCACTAGCAACTGGAGGTTAATCCTTATAGGATAGATACACAGACTTTGTAATAACAAAATGTATGGGGACACAACATATCTCATGAAAATCTTTCATGTATTTTTAAAAATATATGATTTATAAATAATTTGACATAACATTCCAGATTTGTAGATGACATATCTACACACTTCAGGCGACACATTAATGTGTCGCTGCACACTGTTTGGAAAGCCTTGACTACCACTGTGCTGGCTGTCTTCATAAAAGATACCTGCAACATTTTCTTCACTAGGAGGTGAGCTGTGAAAAAGACAGGTGAATTTCTTTAATATGCTGTCTCATAGATTTTATCTGAGAGCTACAAATCAGCTACCTGTCTGTTGTCATCCTTGCAGCTGATAAAGGCTTTGTCATCTGGTTTATAATCATCCTTTATCATCTTGCTGGAGGATTCTGGGTGTTACATTACTTCCAAGTAATTTTTCCAGGCTCTATCTCCCACCAAAGAAAAAGCCCCAATTGCGATCAGATTTAGAGTTGTTAAAAACTTTTCATCAGTGTAGGTTGCCAAGTAACAAGAACAAAGAAGTATAGTTATGGTGGCAGGGAGAAAACTATATCAGCCACATCTAAATCACCTAATTCAGCAGAGTGGAAATTTGTGTCTCCCGTTGCCAACTGCAGCTCCCAGCATACCTCAACAGTGGCATGTTTTTGAGGGCTGCTGTGCCTTGTAGTTGAGATGCTATTTGGGAGGGTGCAAGATCCTCTGAGTTTAATTTACCAGCACAGTTCTGAAGCTCAATAGCCATGTTAAGCTAGAGCAAATTTCCTTGAGTACTGTAGGATTTCCTTTTGTATAAAGCTTGTGTAGGCATTGTGCTGCAAACTCTGCCTTCTGTTCTCACCCTTCTGACAAGTCTGTACAAGCAGCAGAATGTAGGGTCCTGATAGAGTAGAATGGACTATGTTTTGCAGGGAGAATTTCGACACTTACGAAAGTTAAAAGCTCAATGTACCAGCGCCAGATGAGGAGAAAGGCCGTTCTCCCTGCTAACTTTACCTTGGTAGGAAGTTAAAAAAAAAAAACCAAAAGAAAATAAAACAGGCATTCATTCAAATCTTCCTACCCCACCTGCAAGTTTGAAGCATTACAAAGATTCTACGCACAATCTCCCACCCCTTCATGAATGGCCGTGATTCCAACATCTCTACAGTAGTTTCTTCCATCTTGTCTTTTGAACTATAATCTCACAACACCCCAAACAGCATGATGACTGTTTGGGTATTCAGGAAGTTTTAATCCAGAAAATAACTTTTCCATTCTCTTGTCTCTCTCCCCACAAGGGTATAGAAATAACCTGTTAATACAGTGCCTGTTGTAAGGTTGATGGATATAAGGCAAATCGCAAGAACAAACATTTTACCTTGGCAGCAAATGGTATTTACAGGCTCCTCAGGGTGGCTTGTCTGCCATCTTGCTGGTTCCTAACAGATCTCTGAAGAGAAAGGGAAAACATTAAGACTGGTTGCTCTTAAGCAAAGACTACTACACTTATTGTGGTGGAGCTTAGAAAGAGAATATATGGTCTCGGAACACAGGATGAATTGTTGCTGGAGACAGAATTCAAAACTCAGCCAGAGCAATAGCTGAATTTTGACACCCAAACTACTGGCTAATCATTATCGCGATACACAGCAACCTAGCTTTAGAGGAGTGTAGGACAGTCTGTCTCCAGTAGACCCAGCTGTTCTTATCTAATATATCACTGCTGTCTCCTCTGCCCGACACACCCAACTGGCCGCCTGAGGCCGCCTTGCTGCCGAAAAATGGGTGTAGCCCATCAGGCTCTCCGTGTAAAAGGTGGATGGAAAGGGGAATAAATGGTTGATTGGGTAGGAGGGGGATACAGAGAGGTGGTTTCATTGAGGAAACAAACAGAAACCTTGAGTTGGTGGGAGAGGTTGCTTTGGTTGTTTTCTGCTGATTTCCACCTGGCCTTGTTTTCTATTTGGGAGCTGAAATACTGCCTGTGGAAGTACTGGAAGGCGTGTGTGCCACATCAGACTTTGCCTGCCACCAGCGGCCGGAGCAGAGCGAAGACATGTGAACGTTGGTGGTTCCACGAGTGAGTGGAGAACAACAAAGCTGGGACTCACCATGCGGGGCTGTGGCTTCATCTGCTATTAGACCGTAAAGAGGCCCAGGAAACCTTTCATACTACACAATTACAGTGCTGTGGTTCCACTTTGACTGTCAACAGCCTCCATTTTATGGAATCCTGGCATTCAGGGAGGCATAATTAGAATTCTCAGCCAAAGAGCTTGTGTTCACAAAGTATACCTGATATTTTATAGGAGGCAGCCATGGCAGTTCAGATGCTATAACTGTGTGGGTGCTACAGGGCCCAAGAGATATGGCCAGTAAAGGGGAAAGGCAGCAGTTCAAAAGGGCTGTTGCCCTTTCTCATTAAGTATGACATTTTACACCAGTATTAGTAGGCAGTGGGTAATCCCCAGAAGTGAGAGAAAAGAATTCTATTCCCCAGCTCTCCCAGCCTTCATGTCCCTGTTCCTTGTCCCTATCTCTATTTATTTACTTACAAGTATTTATAATTCATTTACCTCAGTAAGATTTCAAAGCACTGCACAGCAATCAGAATGAACAACAAATGGAATAGAATATTAAAATATGGGGGTCTTTGTTGTCCATTTAATAAATGGTAGGTTGGACTAAACTGCAGGAAGTGAAAAAAATAGTTGTGTTCTCATAGAATAGACTGCATATACATATATTTATGATATGTATTTTTATGTGTTGAGTTCAGCTTTGTTTTGGGGAGCAATGGGGTGCTCAAGCAATTGGTGCTGTATTTGGTCAACAAAAGTTGAGTGATACAGGTTTTTTCCTGAAAGCTGCAGTGTTTCAGATTGAGTGTGTGTGCAGGTCGAGAGATACTGTCCTCTCCCCTTCCTAGTTTTGTACATGCAGCGGGTTGGCACATTTTCTGCTTCATTCAATATTGTCTTGTTGTGGCTGTCCAGGGGCCTCAGGTCTGTGTCTTCTGTCTGTGCCTCACGTACTTCCTGTGGCTTTCCACCTGAAGAGACCAGGGTTCCTATATAGTGCCTGTGCTTCTGCTATCAATTGTGACTTTCGCTCAGGCTAGGTATTGCTGATAACAGCCCCATCAAAAGACAGTATTGTCTGATGGCTTGTAGCCATGAAGAGATCCAAGCTGTGGGAACTGCAGGAAGGTCCTTAGAGCTATGCCATTACGTTAGATTAAGGAGACAAAATCCCCAGCAAGACTGAGAGTCCATGTCTTGGAAGAGAGGAGGCATGTCATTTTAAAATATGTCCTCCAAGGCATTCAGAGCCCATAGAACCTCAATATGAGATGCTTTTTGGATTACACTCTGTCAGTCTTTGCCAGTAGAACCCATCATGATAATCAAGATGCCACAGAACAATTCCTTGGAATGAAGGGCATATAGCCTTGGGCTGTAGAAACTTAAAAATACTATTAAAAGACATAGAGCAGGACTGAGGACATGCTGGCTCTCTAAATATTGTCTGCAATGCCTGTCAGTTGTAGCTAGTATAGCTTATGCTGAAGATTGATGGGAGTTATAATCAAACAACATCTGCTAGTCACAGTTCCCTATCTCTGCCATAGACCATCTGTCCCCAACCCGGGCTCTTCAGGTGGTAGGCTGTGATTCCTTCTAGCCATTTAGTCCTACAATATCTGGGAAGGGGTACAGGTTGAGGAAAGATAATTTTGTGTATACTGCAAGGAGATCTTTCATCAAAACTCCGGTTGTTCTATCTTCGGGATGAGTGGTTGAGTAGTGTAGGGCCTGTATTACTAGTAAAAGATACACTGTGGGGAAAGAGGGTGACAGTTAACAAGGGGTGTTGTTTTCCCCACAAGAGCAGCACCCAGACTTTTTCCAATGGCTGTGCATGGATGCATTGAAACTTTATGCTTATCATACAATTACCTCCCACATTGCTCACAGTGAGTTGTTATATGGCTTTGGGATCCATCATCCAAACGTTTTTTGTGTGCCTCCATCAGGATACGCTTGTGTGTAGGTGGAGAGTGGTGGTTCTTGTGAATCTCTGCTGGGGAGGAAACTCAAATATAAGCCCTCCATAGTCAAAACTGGTATTTGTAATATTGCAAAAGGCTGAATGAATTCCATATTCTGGTAAGAACCCATTTCTAATCTCCTTTGTCTGAAATTCCTTAGGAACAGACAACAAGGAAATCTACTGCCATTTGAGCAGTTCGACTACTAAGCAAAACTGAAGTTAAAGACGCGGCCTCTTTGCAATCTTGGTTATTTTTTCTAATAATCTAGAAACAAAATTAATCTAGAAAAAAGGATATGGGGTACCGTCTCAGATTCTGACTGGAAAAACATATGGTTAAAGGGCCAGAGTTTGGAACTTCTGTCCTCAAATTCAGACACTGTATAACAGTAATAAATTATTTAACCCCACCAAATTTGAAAAAAATATTTCTAAAGGTTCAAATGGGTATTGTTGGCGACGGTGTGATCAGCTGAGGTTTTATCACCACTGCAGGTCGTGCTGTGCTAACTTCATTTCTGGAATTTGAATATTGCAGCAATCAGTAAAATTACATCAAATACAACTGTCACCACAGTTTTGAGACTACTGTTCCTTTGATAATGCAAATGAATCCCTTTCTCATAAAGAATCAACCACATATTTATGTTTGGGTAGTGTGTTTTTAGTGATTGGGCAGAACTGGAAAGGCTTAAATGCTTGCAACATTTTGGTGGTTTATAGTTGGAATATCATGCTGATGGAGAAATTAACTAAAAAGTAAGGGCGGCCAGAGATAACCAAGACCACTCTAAATTCTGAAACTAGTATAATTTTATTAGTTGTACAAACAAAAATTGCCAGACTTTTTGCCTCCCTCTCCCAGCTCGACTTTTGGAACATAAATTCTATGATAATTGTTGTTATGTCAGCTGGAGATATTTTAGAGTAGCCTCTCCACATTTGCAAGTGTTAGGGGTACAGACCCCACGAAACTGGAAAAAATCGCAAATAACGCCTTTCTCCGATTCCCCTCAAGAGCGCCCCTCCGTTCCTTTGCCTGGCCCCAGTGTTGAGGGGCAGGGGAGAAAAAAGACACAGTCGAGGGCTGAGAATTTGGACCTTCCCTCAAGGGAGAGACAGTTCTGCCTTCCTAGTTACTACTAGTGGCCATCTTGAAAGGGGAGGCGTAGGAGCAAAGAGAACACCATGATTGAGCAGCCATTACACTCAGAGGCAACCACACTGGGACTGAGGACACGCCTCCAGCCGTGGAGGGGCCTTTGCTCTCACCCGAAAAAGAAAAAAAATGTCCATTTTAAACACAAACCTAAGAAGCCTGGGGTGAGGCGTGCAAGGGAAAGTAAGGCAGAGAAGGCAAGGGAGGCAAGCATGTGCCTCACAAATAATCAAATTCATGAGGTTAAACCTGCAAGTAAGAGAGAGGACTGTATTAGGATATCCAGGAAGTTTGCCAACTCCAGATGCCTCATTGTACTGGATCTGGGATGCATTTTTTTGTTGGATATCTTTGTTTTCTGTAAAATCTTTTTTAAAAACCACTTGATTTTAAAGATTAAGGTGCACTTTGGACTTTCCCATTTGTCCCAGAGGGGCAAAGAATCTGGTATTTAACTATCCCTCTTCAGATAAAAGAGTTTGCTCAGCTTGATAGGATGGAACCAGAAATGTTGAACTTCTGTCCATGAGGTTCATAACTCATCTGGACATTGTGTTAGACATTTCAAAATTTGACAGAGTATTCTTTGTCGTCATCCAAGTTCCAGTACCCTGGTTTAAAATAAAAAATTTTAAAAAATACAATGGGAGGGGAACTTCCTAGTAGCTGAGAGAGCTGCCAAAACTCATTGTGACATCATGGTAGATACTTCAAAATCTGCCACAGGTTGCTTTGGCTGTTATGGGTCAGCCATCAGTTTCAAGTTAAAATCTCAAAATGGTATTATTATGGAAGCAAAAGGGTGCCTGCCACAATTCATTGGGAAATGATTTTCTAAAAGGGCTAGAAAACAGGAGAGGGATTTCTCAAGACTACTTCTGGTTCCCAAGGCTATAAAAGGATGGGAAGCAGAGAGCACTCTTGAGCACTGTTAAGATTCTTGAGGTTGAAAGATAGAAAATAGGCCGCCGTGTGACACTTCTTGATGCTTGAGTGGGTAGTGTTTTTTGGAAGAAAACAAATTCTGACTGATCCCAGCATTGTCTATCTCTTCACAGCCTGTCCCGGGGGTGCCAGAACTTGCAGCCGGATGGGCAGTGTGACGGGGATGGCACACGTGGGGGCACCGGCCTGTGCATGTGCCAGACAGGCTATGGTGGCCCTTTCTGTTCAGAGTGTGGAGATGGCCACTATGAACCTGCTCCAAATGACAGCCACCTGGTATGTGCGGGTATGTAGAGAGCCCATGCTGGGCTGGACGGCAGGGAACCGGAGATGGAAGTCAGGCTGCTTGGCTCTTTTCCCATGGTTAGTGACTCCACACCACCGCGACCTCTTTTCTTTTAGCCCTGTTTGCATTTCTCCGCAGCTCTTTAGTCGGCCGGGCTTCTGCTTCTGGTAGATAAATTTAGACATCATCCTTTTAGGACAAGTGTTCTGAACTTCAAAAAGATTGATCTATTTCTAAAATCAATCACATACAAGTATCTTGACCTTTTATACTGAAAAGGCTGATGTACTCCTCAGTTCAGTATGATAGACTTATATATAGACAGCATTTTCCTATGCTTTGAGAAGAGGCAGAAGTAATTTTATCAAGTTTTCTAATTTTCTCGTAACAGTTTGTTGTTCTAGTACGGAGCCATAATAATAATATTACAGTGCATTTATTCTTTTAAAATCGGTCGGCTTGTATTATTTGGGAAGAATATTTAGGGAGACTGAATCTGTGGATATTCTGTTTTAGTATGTTGTTGTCCAGCCCCAGCTAACCTTGACTTGATGGACAGAACATTCAGGGTTTAAGGTAAAAGAGTGTCTTTCCCATCACCTGGTTTGCTGCTGCTCCTGCTGCTGCTGTTGTTGTGTGTTCAATGGAAATCCTGTCCCAACCTCCCCAAGATTTGTCCAGACGGGTTTGCGCTGTTGCCTTCTTATCAGCCCAAGGAAGCGCACGACTTGCCGAGGTTCACCCAGTGGGATTTCCATGGCCAAGCAGGGATTTGAACTCCTAATTTCCAGAGTCCTTAGTCAGCAGTCAAAACCACAGCAATACCGGTCCTTGCCGTCACTGTTGTTGAAGTATGTGGAGGATGGGACCTGTATTTCTGTGCAAAGTTATGTGCTCTAGCACTCATGCTTGTCATGGGTATTTGTATTTGTTATCATTAGAATCAATAGAATCACAGAATTATAGAGCTGAAAGAGACCAAAAGGGCCATCCAGTTCAAACCTCATGAGCAAAGCATTCTCTACAGATGGCTTAACCAGTTTCTGTTTATAAACCTCCAAGAAAAGCACTTCTCATGACACTCCCAGGCAGTGCTTCACTGTCAAACTGCTCTTACTGTCAGGGAGTTGTGCCAAACAATTATGAAGTTCTTTTCCTGACATTTGAAGCCATTGCTCCATGTCCTAGTATCTGGAATACAGAAAACCAGCTTGCTCCATCATCTGAGACAACATCCCTTCAATATTTAAACATAGCTATTGTACTTGTCCTTAATCTTCTCTTCTCCATGTTAAACATACCCAGCTCCCTAAGCTTCTCCTCATCAGGCATGGTTTCCAGGCCTTCTATGATTTTGAGTCACCCTCCTCTGGACATGTTCCAAAGGAGTGTTCTTTTTAAAAAAAACCTTAAAACACTGCCCTCGTTAAAAAAATATTATTTTAATTAAGCCCAGCAGTATCTGTAGGTCAGTTCTGGGCCTATAGCACTGTGCTGTTTTCCACCCCAGTTGCACTGTAGTACAAGCACATTGAAGTACAAATACATTTTTAAAGAAGAAATGAATTGAGTGGAAGTGTCACCACTTTCTTTACATTCCTCACTGCCATATTTTTATTTTCAGTGACCACTCCCTGCTTCATCCTCACTGCACACAGCACTCACAGTAGCTCACAGTGGGAGAAATTAATGTCTTAAAATTACCTCATGAGTTTCATGACTAAAGTGGAGATTACAGTAAACTGCACCCCCCAAATTCAGTTTGACACACTGACTCTAACACTTGGCTGACCGGCTGGCTTGAGTATGGCTACTGCTTGACTTCCATTTTGTTTTATTTTTCTTCTCCTTTGGAATCAGTATAGGTTTCTTTTGTACTAAACTGATATACAGCTTTATTAAAGACTGTCTTCTTCTTTTGCCATAATTCTCCTTGGTTCCTGTGTACCAAGCCTTCGTAGGCTACTACCCTTGTGGTAGGCTAGGAATAGGGTACATTTTGCCTTCCACTACATACTAAGTTCCTTGGCCTCCTTCCACTGCCCCCCACAGAGTGCTACCGGGCCTGTGGACCGTGTCGGGCCCCAAGTATTCAAGTGTCTGCGCTGCAGAGGCGGAATGCCACACTGCCGAACATGATTTTGCTGAGCTTGTGATACTTGGGCTTGAAGTAATCCACAGTGGCTTAGAACGTTACAATAGCAGTTACTTTGGAATTCGTTCTTATCAGTGCAAAGCACTCCCTAAGCGGTTTAGATCTGTGTTTTAGTGCATTTGCCCCCACTCCAAGCTGGGCATTCATTTTACTCACCTACGGAGGGATGGAAGGCTCAGCTCACCCTGAGCTGCAGGCATCGACCCACAACCTTGTGGTCACAGCCAGGATTACCTGATCTGTTTTTTCTTTGAAAAAAAGGTGCTGCGTATTCTGGATAGAGGTAGCTTGGAGGCAGGAAAGTTTAAGGGTAAAACCTCCAATAAAGAGTTGTATAGTATAGTAGGAAAAACCAAAATAAGGAGCGTTCCTGTGGTGAGGGAGATGGAACTGCTCACGGTCTAATTTGACCCCCCTCTCTCCTGCCTCAACAGACATAAGATGAATGTGGCACAGACATGGCACACTGTTGTGTAAAACCAGTTTTTGTGTCAAACACAGAAGGATCCTATGAGTGTTGAATAAGAGCTCCAAGTCTGAACAGGAGCAGCGTGGAATGCTGCACACATGTTTCATTTTTATTCTGAGCTAGTCTGTACCCTGTAATTTTTTTTCCCCTATGGACAAAATCCAGAGTATGATGTTGGAATTTTTTCAGCAATATTCGCTGCAGCCACAGGTATTGTCAGGAGAAAGGCCTATTGGACAAGTACCACTTTGATACTCTCCATTCGATTTTGGAGAGTATCACAGGAGATCACACTTCCCATTCTCACACACATAGTGATGCTGGTTTTTCCATGAGACAGAGCCAGGCAGCTACCACGCACGTCGGAGTGAGGGAGAAGAGGTCAGTGTCTTGAGCCAGAACTCTCATGTTTTCTTATTCTGTTCTATTTATGTATCCCACCTTTGCTCCTGACATGAGACCCAAGGCAGCTACAACAAAGTTAACACAAAAACAACAGCTAAATACCAACTGAGAAGAAAGTTAAAACACAGTTAAACAAGCTATCAGATTAAAAAAAAATCTAGAAGCATAAAATCACTTACAAACATTACAGTAAAGATACACTGTACTTGTATCTTTACTGTGATGTTTGTAAGTGATTTTATGCTTACTAGATTTTTTTTTAATATGATAGCTTGTTTAACTGTGTTTTAACTTTTCTTCTCAGTTGGTATTTAGCTGTATTTTGTGTTAACTTTGTTGTAAGCTGCCTTGGGTCTCATGTCAGGACAAAAGGTGGGATACATAAATAGAACAGAATAAGAAACATGAGAGTTCTGGCTACAACACCTAACCTCCTTCCCCCCTCCGCTCCAACATCAGCTGCCTGTGGTAGCTGCCTCACTCTGTCTCATGGAAAAACCAGGCATCACTATGTGTGTGAGAATGGGAAGGTGATCTCCTGTGATACTCTCCAAATCAAATGAGAGTATCAAAGTGGTACTCTCCAAATAGGCCTTTC
>CAOKZL010005418.1:0-11264 GCA_948472985.1 Iguana delicatissima | reverse complement strand
TGGGGGACACACACAGCCCACAGGCTGCACAATCACACCACCGAGTTCAGAAAATACAGCATCCCACCCACTCATACACCCCCCTCGATGGCGTCCTGAATTAATTTCTTTTCTTTCTTAGTTATATAGCACTTTCAAGGACCCCTTAAAGATCTAAGTGACAGTTACAGTTGATGTAATCACAAACAGCACTCTTTTAGAAAAAGATCAAGGATGTTTCTTCTATTATAGAACAACAAAAGAGCCCACAACAGTCTCCATCGTCATACAGATCCCACTAGATGTACTTCCAGGGTTGAGAGGCAACTGGCCACTTTACATGTCCCCCATTTCTGGGTTCTCAGTGCAGACCCCTTCCTATCACAAGTGCTTCAATCTAAGAAAGACAGAGCCTTCTCATGAGCTCAGACCGTATTGAAAAAATACCAGGGAGAAATTTGTTACAAATGTCTCAATTCAAAATGAAGTCCAGCAAAAATGCAAACTATTTTTATCAATTTCTAAATTGTAAGTACACAATCTGAGGTCTGCAGTATTTTCTAGGAAATGATGAGTGTTCCTGTTATTGTATTCCTTCTTCAGGTCTCTAATTTATGTTGTCCCAATTTATGGCAATTCAAATCCATATTTTTTCATAAATAAGTAAATATCTCACTCGAACTCATGGCTCTCTCAGCATGCACAGTTGAGCAAGGCAGGAGAGCAAGGAGAGAGAGACAAGGGAACAAGGAGGATGAGGCAAGAAAGCAAGGATGTTTGTAAGTTTTGCATGGAGTTCTGAGCATTGAGAAAAGGTGACTGGTTCTCTTTTACCTGCCTGGGCTGGGAAATGGGGAGAAAGCAATTGCAATAGCAATACGTAACTGAACGAATAGACTATTGTGCAGTGCTCTTTTCTGCTTCCAGAACCAACTGCTTGGTGCTGCATGGCACAACAATGGGTATGCAGCTACAGTGAACAATACCTACAATATTTGAAATGTTAACTATTTCACAGCACCACTTTTGCACATCATAATATCTGCTGCATCCACCAAGGAACATTACAAATCTCTCCATATGGCACCACATGGCATGAAACAGAGTGAAAAAATGATACACACATGTTGTAGATGTGCAGCTCACCCCCTAGACCCTGCTAAACCCCTACCCCTGTGACCAGGACCACACTACCTAAGATGGCACTTGCACAAGTGGGATGGCATGGAACTGTTGGGATGACATTGCAAGGCGTACTAGATACTAGGGACCATGTGCAGCTGTGCCATGAAGCACTGTGCATAAAATATGTATGTGTCCCCAAGCTGCATGGCCCACCTGAAGCTTAGCAATGGTCCACTGCTACGACGGCAAATTTTCTCTCCCTGCAGGCTGGTGGTGGGGAGAAGATGGATTAGCTCAGCAGTAGCCTGGTCATAGGATCTCCATTAACTACAAGGGAATATAGCACCCACATGACTGGACCTACCTACTCTGGGCAATAAATCTGTGTTGAATGTGCAAAATGGCTGGGTTTGTGAATGCATGCACTGGGTGATCTGGAGGCTGCCACTCAATGTGCAGAGGGGACAGCCTGCACCCAACCCAGGACCAGGACAATCCTAGTATGCATAAAGCTAGGAGACTGGCCTATCACCCAGCTCCCTGTTATGGTGCCTGTAATATGGGACTATGTGCCTATATGTGTGTACTATGTAATATGTCACCACAAAACACCACCACACATGCCATATGTCCCTGTGGTGATATGTTACATAGTCCCATTGTTGCCCATTGTTGCCTACATCCAGAGGTACAATGGCATAATATCACACAGAGTACAATCTGCTGCCCAGGTGGAGGTGCCTAGGAGGAGGGTGTTGTGATTCCCCTGGTACCATGGAAAAGCCCTCAGTGGCAGTTTTGCCTGCCCAGCCACATGGATTGGAGTGGGCACCACCCCAACAGCACCCAGGAACAACAGTGGGAGAGCACCCCCCCCATCCCCACAGATCATGGAGCTCCCGGCAGTGGCCTGGGGACCAGGGCAATATAAGTGTTAGTTTGTTTTCCATAGGGATACTTCAGTGGAGTGGCATCCTTTGCATCTACTGTGTCAATTCTGGTGAATGTAGAGAGTCCATGCACCTCCTGTATTCCTTCCGGCAAATGTGTTGGTCTGGTTTCCCCATTTTCTCAGTGTGCCTGTGGGGTTGTGTTAATTTACATTGGGTGTGGATGCTATGGGCTCCTGGCAGCATGCCTCACATTGTGCTCCCATCCTTGTTAGATTCCTCAAGTTCATTCAGTGGAGGTAGACCAGCATGTGCCTGCAAAGGGAGGTCACCTTGTGCTATAAGTCTTGTTCCAGTGTCCACGTTATTGTCCAGGAGAAGGGAGACTATTTACAGAGTTTGGATTCCCTGTGACAGGCTAGCCACTGGCATTCACCCTGTCTTACAGCGTCAGCCACTGACTGTCTGCCTAGCAGAGCTGTCTCTTTAGTATACATTTTGTGTCTGGCTATTTGGAGGACATCCCGGGCATGGAGGTGGTATCAGGTGTTTTTGAGTGGTAGGCCTTGCAGATTGTGCTGTGTGGGCTTTGGAAGTGTTGGACATTTGGGGTTGGTTTTGTGTGTATGTTCTGATTCTCCCCTCTTTGTAACACTTCATATTACAAAGATAACAAAGATTCCATGGATCTTTCTGTGGGAAGGAGTTCCATAAGCTTGGGCACCAGCAGAGAAATCCACCAAATTTCAGCAGAAGCCCCAAAGAAGCTCCTGATGAGACTCAAGAGAATCATAGCAGATAATTAAGATGCTCTAGTCCCAGTGTGTTTAGGAATTCAATACAGAAAAATACAAGTTTGATCCTACAATTTTAAACAAGCTCCAGATCATTGGACAATTTATCCTCTCTATGGTGAATCTGAGTTAACAATCTGACCAATATTCTAGTCCAGCTGAATTTTCAAAAAGTAGCCTTGATGCAATTCATTATGTCATCTAACATGGATGCCACTTAAGGCATGCATAACTTGATACCCCTGATTGCACTGAATAAGAAGCAGGAAGGAGAGGCAGAAATTGGAAATAATGTATTACCAGACACACCTAGGTTTTTCACTGTAAATATATTTCAGACAGCTATGCCGGAAAAAGGACTTGGAATTTCATCAGAGCTAAATGATTTTTCACTATTCTGTGGTTGTGTGGACAGTGCATTTTGCCTATGGTGAAAGAAATGCCAAGTCTAAGATAGGACAGCTTTGAATCTTTTAAAATTTTATTTAGGGGTAACTTACTGAAAAACCTTCCATATATATGAACATTTATAGACAACCTTCACATTATAGGATTTAGGTAGGCTGTTTGTGAATTCTTGCATGTTCCCAGAACAGTTGAATTGTAGTTAAGAGAGTTTACCTTATGAGGAGCCATGTAAACAGGAACAATATTCTCAGCAAAGTATATACTCTATCACAACTTTGAATGACTCACACCCATATTTTGCCTTCCAATCTGCATTCATTGAATTTTGAGAAGTAGTCTCCATATGGGCATCACACTGATGATCAAACATACATTTTGCATTTTCCTGCTCATTTAAAGAGAAATATCCTTGAGAATCATGACTTTAAGGCAATAACAGCTGCTATTTCTATCAAATTCTTAACAAAAACCCCAAATATCACCAAATTTTCATATAATCTAAACTATCAAGAAAAGTAAATTTAAGGTGTTGTTGGGGAGGGGGAAGGTCAAACTGTTTGGCTGATTTATTCTCTTGGTTGCCCAGGTTATGTACACTTCTCCAATTTGATGGCCCAGTTTCATACCAACAAGGCAAGGTATCTTGATTGTATAACAAATAGAATTGTCACAATTTATAAAGATAGGATCTGGGGGTAGAAAATACATTGTCTCGATGACTCCATAATACCTTTGTACCTCTTTCAGAAGGTGTTGTTCAGTTTCACTTCACATAGGTTTCTGAGTAATTGATGCAAGACACAATATTTGGGCTTTTTAATGTAATTCCAATATAATTAATTAACATTGTTACAAAACAGTAACCTCTTCTAATATTTTCTTGGCAATCAAAGGTCAAATGATGCAGAGGCTGAATAGTGGGAATATATGTTAGGTTATCTTAAATCCCCAGGCACACTTTCCTTTTGTAATTTAAATACTTTCCACTTTTGCTTCTCTTTTTCTTTTCCTTTTCCTTTGCCATTCCTTTTTTTTTGAAGCGGATTCCCGTTGTGTGGGAAGCCAACTGGCAGCTGAGACTCAGGAGCAGTTGAATATAGGTCTCACCCACTGCTGAATTTCAAGTACTTTGTTGTTGATATTTGCAATTACTACAAATAGATTGATTCTTAAACATATGTGGAGTTTTCTTTGTTATTTGGGTACACAGTATGAGGAGACTGTTTCTACCAAAAGATATACCTCCTGCATAGGTGGACACTGTTAGAAAGTAAAACTTGCACTTTTTAAAAAGCATTCTTTGTTTTCTGTTATATACTACCATTTGTTATTCTTTTACTTTAGTTTTTGCACAGCAGCTTAAAAAAGATAATTGTGAAAGAGTGGGGAGACCTAACAGCTGCTACTGTATGGCATACACATTTAAATATACTGAAAAGAATTCTGTACTGGGCTTGTAAATTCCAAAAGGAAACACTAGAGATCTAATCAAATTTGCAGATAACTCCTTAGGATTTCTGAGTATGCCTACTTAATAGTGAACTTCAGTTTTATACAGATAATCTAATGCTTCAAGAGACCCAGTTCAGCTCTCATTTGCAGCCTAAACAGGAAGGACCATAATAGTATTGCTATACAATCTTCAGAAATATGTTTGAAGGCCTGCCTATGTCAAGCAACCTGGATTAAGGGTGTGGCCAGTCAGCAGATAACTCCAGGTGTTTCCTCCTTCTCTTTTAGTATGTATTTATAAATTTTTACACTTAGGCTTTACTTCCTTTTTCTTTCTCAGCAGTTTATTTCTCACTTCTCTCAGAGACAGAGTGCAAAGCACAATTCCCATAGTGCCTACGGAGGCACGGGATTCTGTGGGATGCCAGCTTTAGGGGGGCTGCAGCAACCATGGCCCTTTCCGCACGGAGGCGGGCTACCGTGCGTTCACCTACCATTTTCCTTGGCTCCAAAGCAACCAGACTGTCCCTGAAGCCCTTCCGCAGGGCTCCTCCTTGGTCAGGGTGGAATTGGGAGCATACGAGGTCTGTATTCTCACTGCTCCAGCTTCCAAAATGGGCCAGCTCTGACTTTCCAGAGCAGCTTCCAGCTTCCAGCTTCCAAATGGCGGCTTCCGGTCATGGATCCTGACCCAACGTTGAAGCTCGCCACAAGCTCACTCCTCCGCAGATCGCAGGTCACATTGGTGTGAGCATGCGAATCTGCGTGCAAGGGGAGCAGAAACGCAATGGCACGGTCCAGGAAAATAAAGACCTATTTTGTTGTTTTTAGAAACAGCTGGAGGACCACTTGGGTCATTTTGGAGTGGACTGAGTGGATCTCCGGTAAGTAGTCGCACTCCTAGTTCTTCTCAAGGTGCAGATCACCTTCGTTGAGAGAATGCACTGCCCCGTTCTAATTGCCTGGTGCTGCATGTCTCATCTAAATACTAATAGATTTTGTTTTTATTCTCTTCATCTATTTTTGATTTCATTCTCCTGAAGAAAGTTTTTTTTTTTTTCCTTTTATTGAACTTCATACAGTGACAATTGTTCGTGTTTCACAGTCATAAGCTTGTGGGAGTAGCCTTTTGGCACTTTGCTGAGTATAAATAGCAAATGTTCTTATACAGAGAGTTCGAAGAGCACTGTTATATTTCTGCTCAGAAAAGAATATCAACAACAGACACGGTACAACCTTATCCCCTTAAAATGTTTTATGAAAGGACTTCCTTTTGGGTTTCCCAAATTCTGCTATCCCAAATGCTAAAACAAATTTCCTGTATATGCTACACTCCCAAATTAAAATTGTTGGGAATGTAAATTAGGGGGAGCTAAACCCTTGGAGACTGTATTAATAAGAGGCAACTCATTTCCTTCCAACTCAAATTAACCTCATCCAAAGGAATCTTTCAGTCTGCAAGAGGGCAACCTCTATAAGATGCTGCAAAAGAATCTCTGGAGGGATTGGTAGCCAGAGGGGCACGACCATGAAATACTTACCTCCTGACCTCGTCGCCTTCCCACTTCAAGTCTTAGGCTAAGAGAAGGGGCAAATAGAAAACCACTTGCTTCTCTGCCACACAAATCACAGCAGCATCTTGTGCTCTGCTTGCATGTAACCAGTGTCCCATGGCACATTAGGGCAACATTCATGTAGAGTTTTAGATCTTTCTGACCCACACGGGATATTTGGAATGATATTTTTTATCACACTGAAAGGAAATATTTCAGTTCTCCACCACCCACTTGTCTGTGCCCTGCCCTGTATTTTGCACCATGGTCCCATGTAGGTGAATAATCATTTTGGAGGAAGTTGATGGAATGTCAAGTGGTAGCATTTTCTAAGGGACTGTTCCAGTCAGGATAGACCAAATTTTCAGTTCATTTCATTTTTGAAAATAATTTTTCAGGTTCCGTCTTTGAGGCTCAAACTTTGAAATCCAGCTTTGAATCCTTGTGTTTCAGTTGACTTAGGGACCCTGTACTGGGTAAGACTAAGTTTAATGGTTTTAGGCCATTTCCACACTAGAATGTTACAGTGTCATAATTCCACTTTCAACATACTATGGAATCTGAGGTTTGCAGTTTAGGGAGCTGCCTTGGGATATGAATAGTTCCAGTTCTTGTATCATAGGACACTTCTATAAAAATTTTCTGCTTCCAAAAATACTTTGGGAATTTAGCCAATCTGTTTCTCAGAGGGGATGGGAACACTGACCGTCATTACCAATTTGATGCTGCTGGTTAAGTCTGCTTCATAGGAATGCTGTGCTGGTGCTTTGTTTGTGTGTAAATGTGCACACGGTTGTGATGTATCTTCCAGTTACCTTTTGACTTAATGAAACTTACCCAATGAATGTCATAGTGTCTTCTTAAGCAGGGAATACTCAGAGGGTGGTTTCTGCCAGTTCTTCTCCTTTCTCAAAATATAGCCTATACCACCTTGTATCCTTTGGAGGAAATGTATAGGCCTAGTGAGATGCATAGCTTCAGAACAAATATTGCTCTTATTTTCAAGGCAATGAAGCAAATTCATTCACAAGCTCTGCTGGCCATGAACTTGGCATGGTCTTTCTTTTTACCATGACATGCAGAATAATAGATAAGAGTTTGGTTTTTAGAGTGTAACATAGGCTCACACCCTTGTACCGTAGCTATATAATTTTAGTATAATCTCTTCATTTGTAATAATATGAAGCAATGTGAAGCTCCAGAACCCAGCATCAGGTTTCATGACACTCAAGATTATTCTAAGGATAACTTTAAATAGTAATGTAATCCACACTATTTTTGGGAGCATATATAGTTTAGAAGTGGTTGTGTAAGTTCAAGATGAAAATCAAATCCACTGATTTGGTTGAACTGCCATTAAAAAAATGTAATGTTCAAAAAAAAATTATAGAAATTAATAAAGGATTTGAAAAATATTCCATTGTGTATCTTAAGAAAAGCTGAGTGCGACCACTGTACTTTGTGAATGTAACTTTTTGTACTCAATATTTATTTTCAGTAACATTCCAAAATCTTTGACTTCAATGAAGAAATGTAAGAAAAAGCAATGGTGCTAAGATTAATACTTTCTTGGTAAGACAGATGAAAGAAGAGGAGGAGGAAGAGAAGAGGAGGAGAAAAAAATAAGAAAATAAAACACACTGTCATTAGACCTGAAATGTGGTACATGGTCCTTTCAGCACCTTAATTTTTTCAGTGGGGATGAGCATTTGCCTTTTAGAAGCAGCCTCTACAAGAGGCTTTCATGGCCTGCACTTCAGCTCAGCCCAAGCTGCCAGCTCCTGAGACACACAAGAGCTTGTCTTTTCCACAGTGCAGCCTGGGGTTCCAGGACCGGCGCTGGCAGGAAGCACACCCTCCATGGCTCTGGAGGCTCCGCCCACCCAGCCACCGGAGGGCCCCTGGGAGTGTATGTGGCTTTATCACACATCATTTTCAGCTGAAAGCCAAAAATGAAAAAGTGCACAAGCTTAGGTTTACCTGGAGAGTTGCACAATTGTGAGTGCATTATGGAGATCACTCTTCACAATCTATGTCCAACGCTCCAGCAGCCCTTCGCACTGCCAAATGCCGTGCGAACCATATGTCCACAGTTAATCTTCAAATGTTGCTACCTTTTGAAATTATTTTTTTTAGCAATCCCTGTCTGTTGCAAGTTCCTCAAGAATAATTATAGCCAGATCTGCGTCTCCAGTCAAATTTCATTTGCATGACTTTTAATTATTCAGAAATGTATAAAGATGTCTAGTTCATCATAAATCTACAAGTTCTAAACTAATAATTTTGTATTTATGCATAAAATGTATTATTTGGGGCAGGCAGAAGAGGAGAGCAACATTTTAAATATGTCCTGTTTATCAATTTATTTGTTATATTTACTTATCCTTTCGTGAGAATTTGGGAATAACACATCTGTGGTGGTTCTGCCTCATCCTCAGAACAATCCTATGAAAGTAGGTAAGGCAGAAAGAATCCAAGGATATTCACTAATATTCATGGCTGTAAGAAAGGAAATTGGCTATCCCCAATGCAAGTACAACACTCAATCCATTATACTATACTGATAGTCTGCTGTGTAGTGCATGGACTAACAAAATGACAGCCATATGAAAATTAGCCAGTGCTGAGAATTTATTCTCAAGGATGACAGAGGTTAAAGCAATAATAGTTCTTTGCATTCCTTTCTCCGTCCCTTGTATATCCTTGCTTATATTTATCTTTTTTAGTAGTTAATTTCCATTTTAGTAGGTAATTGCTCAGCAAATCTTTAGACTGGAGAATGGCAGTGCAGGCAGCTCCTGTTTCCTGTGGCTTGCTGTGTGCATGCTACTAAAAGGAATTCTCAATAGTCAGTAGATAGCAGACTAAAGTTGTCATCTGGCTTAGGCACAGAGACATTTTACTTGTGATAATATAACATCATAGAGAGCATATCTATTTTGCTATGTGTCCCTAGATCAGAATGGAGTGTGCGTATGCACACAGGAGAATCATTTGGCTACCAACTAAGTTTATAGGTCCACTTCAAAGTTCTATTACTATACAGCCTGGCTCCTTATGACTCTCCCCCTTTTGTGCTGTTCTAGTCTCTCTTGGGTCACTTCCATTACTTTTGTTCTGATTTCCTCTCCAAATGAGAACTACTTGACCACAGGGCATGAAATTCTTAGTAATGACAGCTGGAGGTAAGTTTAGAAAGATAGAGAGAACATGGACCTGTAGAACATATGTAGAAGATTGCTCTGGCCACTGTCTTAGTTTGCAGCTTGTCCTGTGGATCTATAATAACACACCACCTTAAGCAGGCACTACAGTTGAGGTAGAAAAAAGTATAAGTCCTTTCCTAGAAGTATTTAAAAAAGTAAAAACATAGTCTGTTGAGGGACCAGAAGATCTGATGAACAGTACAGCACACACTCTGGTCTTGAAGACATGGAGCTGACACTAAATTATTCCATTGCATCAAAGTCGTCTTGTTTAAGATTAAAACAAAGCCTTAAGATGATATATTATTGTGTGCTAGGACATCACAAAACAGAGAAGAATATTATTCATGGACAAATTGTGGATAGGACAGTGAAACTCACTTTAGGAAACAACAACCAACATCTAGTGGTTTATCAAAGGGAAACATAATATCTTCAGTAAGACAGACATATAAATGTTGCACTTCATTTCACTCTGTTTCCTCACAAGGGTAGGGAAAATTTGTTTTTCCTTGTCTTTGGAAGTGAATAGAGCATTGTTAATGTATCTGCCTCCTACTGCTTAGAATAATTATGTTTCAGTGACAGGCTATCAGTAGCATAGATTTCACTCCCCCCCCCATTTGAGGAGTGAAAGCAAATACATTGTTTGCTATCACATGAAACTTTGTATGTAGATTTCCAGAAGCCCAGCTCTAAGACTTGGGGATTTCTCCTAAAGAAGTCAAGAGCAGTACCATTAACTGTGTGAGACCTAGTGATAAGCATGTAGATTTTCTGTAAGATAAATCTCAAGAATTCCCAATAAACTGCTCTTTCACCTCATGGAAACTACAATCAAGTCTGTTTTGAGAGTCCCTTAAACATCCTCCAGAGTCCCTCCAGAATCCTTTGACCCACTTCCTGGCTGTGGTCAAAAGGTACTGTGTGTGATGTTTCTTTCTCAGGAGCAGTGTATTTCACATTTTGAAACATGTTTTTAGGTCTCTGCATTGTACTCATTTTTCCAAACTAATGACTTCTTTTCTTCTTCTTCTTCTTCTTTCTTTCTTTCTTTCTTCTTCTTCTTCTTCTTCTTCGGATCATTTTTCTACATTTTGGGGACACTGCGTGGGCTTAGAGAGTCTTGAGGCTAAGAATTGGCCCTAGGGAAACCACATTTGTTCAGCCTTGCTGCCAATTTTCTAACGTATACAAAGCAGTCTACATATAGTACCTAAAACTGGGCTGGAAATGAGCAGCAAAGTCAGATTCTTCTCCCAGTTCTGTATTGCCTAGAAATGACATTCACAGGAGAACAATAAGAAGCACAAATGAAGTCAAATTCTTTGACTTAGACCTGTGGTGGAAGTAGCCAAAAGTGAAGCAGGATGGGGAGAGATACTGAGTTGCATCAGATGCCAACTATCTCCAACTCAGGACAAACTACAGTGCTGCCACAGAGTAGGCAAAGCAAGAATATTGTGGTTTAGCCAGTTTCATCATATTTGATCGAATGCCAATGACTGCAAAACAAAACAAAACAAAAAAATTAGGAAAAGGAAACATCCACCCATCCATCTTGTCTTGAAAATAAGTCCAATTTCACTGCTGCTGTAACTCATTCCCTATTTCACTTCCTGTTTTGCACTCATCCCTGCAGCATTCCAAACTTCTCAATGTTGGAACATTTCAGTTTGGACTGACTTAGGAAGCACAGCTTCACAATGAAGCATAAAAACTGGAAAATACTCTTGAAGTCTGAGAGATTAACTTCAGAACAGAAGAAATAAACAGCAGAATTTGGTTATTCTACTAAAAACAAACTGCAACTGTACCAATCCACAAAAAAAAGTGAACTGATCACTTTTACATTTC
>CAOKZL010005417.1:0-11264 GCA_948472985.1 Iguana delicatissima | reverse complement strand
AATTCTAATGTTTTTACTGTACAACACCTAGGCACAGGGTATGATTTTATAAGTGCAAATAATAAATTTATAATATTTATATTTATAAAATATGTATGTAAAATAAATCTAGGGTATTTTGCTTTTGGTATTGCAAGCACAGAGCCTGTCCTGACAGTGCCTCTCTTTTTTAAAATTGTCTGTTGATGATACCTCACCTTTACCATGGTGGTTTGAGCTGCTGGAAGTAGCTCAGAGAGGAAGAGAATGATTAAGCTCTCTTTGCAACTAATTTAAGTTGCATGGACTGATGATATAGAGTTCATTTCTTGAATGTGACTGCTGCAGATTTTCCAGCTGTCCTATGGAAAGGTCAATTGTATCACTTCTATTTACTTAAGAACAGTAAAAACTGAAGCTCAGCTGGAACTGAGGAATGTGAATGTAGGTCAAAGGCCTGGATATCTTTAGGCAGGATCAAGTGCGTTTTAAAAATGCATCTCTACTTATTCTACAGCCCAGGTGGCATACATTAAGTGGTCTCTAAACTACATTGGGTAGTTGAGCCCAAGGGCTGGATAAATCCCCAGTGGTTAAAAATAAATGCATCTCTACATAACTTCTTCTAGCACATTTTCCCAGTGCATTACTGACGTGCTGTGCTCCAAAGAGACCTCAATGGCAGAGTACAAATAAGGAGAAAGAGAGAAAAGTTCAAACACTGAAGAATGCCCAAGAAAGAGAATCACAGGACAGCTGTTCTTGTATGATCCCGTTGAGTTAAAAACTAATAAAAACCCATTGTTTATGCCAGACATTGGATTCATCAGGGGAAGGTAAGGGACACACTTTTGGATAAGGTTAAGTCTATGATCTTTCTCTCAGATGCTTTGCTTTTTCTTTGATGATGAAAAGGAGTTCCTTGGGGAACAAATACTGCAATATGGAGTAATGGGGCACACATCCCCTTACTAAGATCCCCACTTCCGGTTGCTGTGCACTTTTGATTTCTTCTAACAACACCTGCATCGAGTCTAATGTTGATTCCAAAATGGCAACTGAATAAATCAGTGGCAGAACTGATAATTGTAATTGTAATACAAATCCAACATATGAGATGCAAACTATTAGCCCAAGTGCACGCTCAGAAAAGATGTAGCCACTTGAAAATATAAGGATAGAGGAAACTGCCCAAACTTGTATAATTTCATACATCTGTCATGAATGACTATGTGTTTGCCATTTGGGTATACATGCTTAACAGCAACCATCAAGTAAGCCAAACTAATTGCAGTTCTTCCTTTAAAAACACGGCTTTCTATTATTTTCAAAGTATATTGGTGTGGTTGATAATCAGAGAAAACATGTCTTTGTAAAGTATGTGTGCACATGCTCTCTGTAGCCCTTCAGGAAAATCCAAAGCTAAAAACTCTGGGAACAGATTAGCTATATCCCACTCTGCTTATTTTAAACAAATACACATTAATCATGTTAAGCCGCCAATGTCAACAGGGCTGGGAGCCATAATCTGCATTTGTGGACAGGCGGATTCCTCTTCTGTAAGGTGCCACTATTGTATTCATGGATCTCCCCTCATCTGCACACACCACAGATTCACGCATATGGAACAGTGTCCTCCCTTATAAGTAGTAGTAGTAATTTCATGGAGTGGGAGGAGCTGAGGTGTGTGCAAGTCTGATTGCACAAACTTAGTTGACCAATTGTCCAATTCTCAAGCATATTTATTAGTCTGAATATTTAAACTGTGATTTAAGATACTGTGAACTAGTTTTAGATTTCAAAGAGGCAGAACTAAACTCTTCTGAATAAATAAGACCAATATCACCCATCTTCCATTTCTTCTCTCACCAATTATGTGACATTAGTCAGTGGTCTCAATACAGTCTTTTCCAAGGAGTGTAACCACTTACTATTTAAAAACAAAAACAAAACAAACTTCTCTTAAGTTTTCATATTCACTGGTCCCCAATGTCTCCATGAGTTTGCAGTCATATCTATGGAGAAGACATCTGGGAGTAGGAACCAAGCAAACAGAAACACTGTCTTCTTATATTGATTTAGATTCTAGGTACAACTAGATTCTTTGGTAACTGGCTTAATTTTCTTTCACTTGGTTTATTTCTCAGGACTTGGATCATGGAAACTTTCAACTAACAACAAGACTATTAATGACTCGATTCAATGGTTTGATAGGTTGGTGCATTCACTTGGCAGAAGCTAGATAAGAGTTGCCTTGGAAGATGGGCTGTTGCTGACTTAGATAAGTGTTGGCATCACATGATGTTAGGCTTGTCTCGGCTTTCTCAGCTTGATCATCTTGTTCATTGATCAAGTTTCATGTCCTTCGGCTCTGACAGTGAATATAGCAGAGGCTGTTTGCAGATCTTACACAAATACTTTTTTCCCCTAGTAGGTCTGCTGATTTTTAATTTCAAATTTCTGGTTTATTTATCATGTTTAACAGATTCTGCCCAGTGACTGTGTAGCCTTTGAGCATGCAATCATCTGTTGCTAAAGTTTAGGCCATCTCTTCTTTGAAATATGTTCCCATTGTGTTTTTCTTTTCAATATATCTACATGTTATTATTTTAAATCAGAGCTGGGCCATCTCTGTCTTTTTATCTGTAATGAGAACTTCTTTTCATGTTTTTTTAATAGTGATTTGTCTTTTTATTGTTTGGGTGAGATTTGTCATTTGTGAGATTCTGTTCATTTCAGTTTTTTAAACTTTTGTTCTGTTCATACTAGTGAATATCAAATTGTATGTACTTTATTACTCGTTAATGGTTATTATTGTATACCTTGTAAGTTCTTTTCAATGATATTATTTTAAGGTTAACCTGATCTTTTACCCCATTTTGGCTGATTATCTAGATTTATTTTGTATTTTGGGAAGTTTCAGGGAGTCAAGGGGAAGCAAGCCACTGTGGTTTGGGCACATTTGGGATGGTTTTTGTATATAGTCACCCCAAAATTGACCTAAATACTTTCTTAAATGTAGAAATAATAGTTGGGGGGCTTGGGAGGAATTTGGGGAACACAACTTGGGGCTGCGAAGGGCTGCCTGTGGCCCATGGGCTCATTTTGCCCATGCTTGATGTATAGACTGTTGGAGACATTTATATGTCTTATGCATCCAATCAGGTTAAAAGTGTTGTTAGTTTTTGATATGTAAACATGTTTCTTTCTACATTCTGTGAGTGATAAATGATTCTGAAAGTTATTCCTTATTTTGGTGGTGATATGTGCTAACACTATTATTGTTTAGGTCCTAATCTAGCCTAATTTTGATTGTCCAATTATATTTAATCAATTTCTTGGAAAGATTACACATGCTTATTTATGGGCTTTGGCAGAGTTTGATGATATTTTAGATACAATCCTTGCTAAGAGAGTGCAACCACAAGATAGACTTAAAGCAAGTATTGCTCAATTAGCTTCTTAATTGCTCCCTGATACATTTTACATCCAGACTAATAAGAGTTTGCATTTTCATTTCATCTGTGCATCAAACACCTTTTCAATTAGATTATTTCCTAATTTCAATTATGGTTCAAATTACAAAATGTAACATAAAGGCGAGGATAATTTCTGATCATGCTGTTATTTAAGTTCAGTTTCCAGATTGGGGACAGGGACCTGGCCTTTGGCCTTTTAATATTTCCCATCTTTCCAAGTAAACCTTCAAAACTTGGATGGCTGCTGACCAAGTGCATTTTTTAAATCAATGGGGGTTCCGTTAGAATCCAGATTCTACTGAATGAGAAACCTACAAGGCTCTTATAAAGAGAGAAGATCATTGTTTATGCCTCTCAGAGGAAGCTTAAATGTAATGAAAGGAATTGCTTTGAAAAATAAGCTGAAATATTCTTTCATAAGATACTGAAAGAGCCTTTGATAAAATATATTGGTATCTTTATTTTCACTACATTAGCATAATTTTTGAAATGGGTTATAATTCTTCATTCAACTCCAAGATGTGGGTGCTTACTAATGTATGTTTTCTGCACAAAGAGTATTGTTCCCTTTTCTCCCTCATATATTTGAGCTATAGCACAGGCCAAAAGGGTCCTAAACATAAGATAGAATAGTAATATTCATGATTCTTCAGAATGTTTATTTTTTGGTCAGATAAAATTTACTTTTCATTTTATCAGTCTCAAACATACAGGTAATTAATGTTTTTGCAGATCAATCAATTAATTGTGCCATTAATTGATCAAAATCAGTGTAGAAACCAATGGGAGACAATATGTCACTTTTTATTTGCTGAATGACTGTTCCAGTGCTGCCTCGATGTCATCTATTTATTGATAGAATATTATCTTAGGGATGTTTGTATTATTGTGCTAAATTTTAATAAATTGATTGTAACATGTCTTTGGACCAGTTTCTTGGGCTAAAAATGAGTATTAAACCTCAGATTGTTGTAGATTGCCTAGTTGTGTCTCATCACTTTTTTGTTCAGTTTGCTTTCAGAAGTCTCTACAGAGAAGTATTTTTTGTCAGCTAATAACTATGATATAAGAATCTTGGCTACACTATTTTGTCTAATCAATAGACTGGGGTTCTATACTTACTGTTTGTATGGATCTTAAGTTGTGACTTGCCCAGCAAAAAATTATATTCCACTATGTTGGTCATAAATCCTTTTCAATATTTCAAAAATATTTTAAATTTTAATTTTTAAATTGATTTAAATTAAAATAATTTAATATTTTCAATATTAATTAAAAATTAAGTGTTCCTAATGTTGGTGTTGTAAATCACTTGGCTGTATCTTTTAAACAGCAATCTGGCTATGCCCAACTACAACAGTTTTTGGATTTCAGAATTCAAAGTCAGCTTGAATTTGGAATATGCTTTCCAGTTATCTGCCTGTATTTAAGAAAGTAACGGGCAAACAGTGGGGAATAAATTTTTCATACCTTTATTATGGGTAAAAGACCTATGTTCTAACACTGGGAAAAAAAGTATACCTCCCATTATTCAATTATCGAGGAATTTACTTACAACCCTTTCAACATTCAAAGGTGTGTGACAGCATAGACAGCAGCTCTATGTGGATATCTTTCTGAAAATGTTCACGCCTATAACTGAAGTTTATACATATTTTTTTCTTCCACTATTGAATTTGTTCTTATTCTGTTATTTTAGTTTTGTTTTCCTTCTCTTTCCTTATATCTGTGCATCTTGTGCTTCTGAAACTCTGCCAAAAACCACTCTCCTGGGGAAAAAGAATGCAATCAAGGCAATTCTCTCCTTCCCTACCAATAATAGGTCCAAAAAAGAGAAGGGATGCTGTCAACGAGCAGTACTGGTTTGTGGGAGCTAAGAACGTGGGGTGCACATGTAACTGTATGGGCAGTAACACAAGGGAGCCAAAATTTTCCTGTTTAAGGTATAAACATGCCTTTTTCACTACAGTTGGCATAATTATAGTGCAAAGGTTTTATATAGCTCTGCTAGAACAGATATTGTAGAAAGCAACTGTTAATGGATTTACCCTACAGTTACTTTTGCCAGCTGTAACTTTGCACCTCACTCTGTCTATTCTATTTATATTGTATCATTACAAGTCATTAAAATTTTCTGGCACATTTATATATTTATTTAAAATATAATTTGAAAAATGAGTAGATGTACATACTATATATTTTCTTTTAAGAAATACTCTGCTATTATTATATGCTATAGAATTTCCCATGATTTTTTTTAAAAGAATCAGTTTATCAAGCAAAGCTAAACCATACACTGTATCTGTCAGTACGAAAGAAGCATCCAAATAATATACCTGTGTGTAAACTTCTCCTTACTACAGTTTCTTGGCACTCCCCTAGAGATACTTCAGACTGGGAAGAAAAGAGTAGAAATGAAACTACACCATGAGTCCAGCTATACATGATTGTCTTTGCTGAGTCATAAAGGTGCCACAAGTCTGGTTCATAAAGCGGGCAAGAGAAAGGAATATTTCAATCTCCATGGAAGATTGTTCTCTTTCCCTTGAGCTTAAACTTTTTCAAAGGAAACTTTCTGAGTTTGGTAAATATGCCATGAAGTGTCCCAAAAACACGATGAAATACAGAATGTGATGTTGGTACTCACTGTGAATAGTCACTCTTAATAAATATGCAGAGGAGCAGTCCTTTGTAATATGGATTGCACCCTCTCTTGGCCAGTTGCAGATGTAAGACTTATATGATCTTTTCTTTAGTTATGAGCACTGTCTTTTTTCTCCATTCCTTGGTTTTATTATATAACCTTCATACAGAAAAGTATAGAAACATGAATATAAGCAAGAACGAAGAAAGAAACCTAACCTCACCCACCTTCATAGTCACATATACTAGATGGAAGTCATAATGAAAGAAAAAACACATGACTCCTGCCCTCTGGAAGTGGTATGAGAAGATGTAAGCAGATGATTATGGACTGTTCTTCTAACCACCAACTGCAACCTATTATTGGATGCATGGTTTGGTTTATTATTGGAAGCTACTGACAAACCCTACTATTTCAAGCTACACTTAACTCATCACCAGCAGATAATATCAACTCCAGCTCCTTCTGTTACACATCATATTTTGTTGAACAAATGGTCCACAGATGCTGCAGGAGATCTCTGGGTAGAAGCAGGCTGTTGCTAATATAACCAAAACAAGACCAGGCCTACAATTAGGCAGAAGGTAGCTTCTTCAGGCAGTGGGTGCCTATGGACAGAACCCCATATGCCTTGTGGCCGAGATTTCTGAAACTGTTATCTTCAGGTGCAGTGGACGCTGTCCCACTCTAAGTATTGAAGTAAGATGCAACTGCCAGTCCAGCCAGCTTTTATACAATGTGGAATAAGAGGGATGGTGTCATCTTGCCCATCACATCAAGGTAGAATGTCTGGGCTAGCCCTGCCAATACTTATCTGAGGGAAACTGGTTGGACTAAACCAGTTAGAGAAAACCTTCCAACGCTGGAAAATAAGGCTCAAAGAGCTAATCCCAGTGTGAAACTTGTTCATCTTCTCCAAGCTCCATCTCTTAGGAATGCCAATGTTGTCTTCTCTGTGGTATCTAGTAAGCCAATAGCTTCAAGAGTTACATTCCTGTAAGTCTGTCTCACGTGAGGTAACAGTGCAGATGTCCAGGGTATCCAGTAAAGATCCCTTATAGCAAACAACTTGCCAATCAAGTTCCCCATTAAATGGGAAATTTTAAGGAAGTCTGCAGACCAAAAGCTAATCGTAACACAAAGAAAAAATACATATAAAAACAAAGGGCTCATTGTAGCAATCTTAATTACATCAGAAAGGTTTCTGAAAGCTGCTAGAGCAAATACCTTCAGCAGGGTTGTTTTCAACTTTCTTTTAAAAGACGGACATGCATCTTAAAGATGCACACAGAATGTCACATAGAAACAATTCAACAATTTCATCGTGTATTTGAAAAAAATTATCTGGAAGCTAGATTGCCAAGCATGCAAATTGTAGGCATCACAATGGAATGACTAGTCATCCTTAAGAAACTTTGGCATGCTCATTCAGAAATCATAAGATGCTTTCCTGTAACAGGAACAGGCCTAGTTCTCCCAGGGCAGCTTTCCAGTAGACTCTGCCTGAACTTCAGAAGTAGGTCTTACCCAAGATCATGTCGCCTTGCAACACTCTCAACAGCAACATGATTAATTCTACAGCTTCCAGAAAGGTATTTAGCTCCTTAACTCTTCCAAACAGATCTTGCTCTTTGAAGAGAATTATTACAGCAATGACTTGCTCAGTTTTTACAATCATTCACAGTACTGCATGCTAATGAAAAAACTATGTGACAGAGGGACTCATCTTGATAATTCATGGGTTTTGCTGTTAGACTTGGGAGCTTCCATGAAGAGGCAACTGAAATGGGATCATGAGATTCAGCAGCTCTGCTTGCAAATCCACCCATCAAAGGCAGTCCAACAGGTTTAAGAGGTCCTATAAAAAAGAAATAAGCTATTAAAACCTAAACTTCTTTCATTTTTGTGCATGTAAAAATAATTACAAATCTGCTACGAGGCAGCTAGGGTGGCCCTGTTTAATCAATAATAATATGTTTGTTCTTTTTATTGTACTGCCTTTGAAATGCTGTTTCAAGAAATGAAAGCCCAGTTAAATACTCTTGAGGCTATTGTGATTTTAATGGGAAAATTAAGCATACATTCCAGTCTCTTCCAGGAAAGCAATGGGTTTGAGAGTCTAACTTTGGCTGTACACTGCTCAAAATTTACCAACTATTTCAGAAAAAGTCTGCCAATTATTTACAAATGGACCACATAGATAAGAGATAAACTGTGCTGTTAAAAGTGTTCCCTCATTATTGGAGATGCTGGTTAAGGCTGATAGGAATTGCATCCCAGCAAACATCTGGAACACCAGCCATGTACCCGATTTGTAAAGTTGTAAGATACTTTTAAGAGACATTCTCACCTAAATTGTTAATTTAAAGAGCTTGCACAATTTAAACTGTTCTTAAAATTCCTCGAACTTTTTTGATATGACACTAAGGCAGAAGTAAAATTGTCTTGTGTCAGGCACGAATGACATTATGCAGGCTGGAATGCAGATAAGCAAATGCACTTTTGTAAGCAATTAAGCTTTTTTATTAGTATTATAGACTAGTTTAAAGCACAAATCAGATTAACCTTCATTTATGAAATGCACTAAGTGCTTAAAGAGCTAAATGATGGGTGTTTAAAGGATGCTGATAGCTAAGAACATTGAGATGTTCCATCAGAAGCTAGGTTTTCCTCTCTCTAGTTATTCTCTGTATTCACATTTATTTAGACAGGTCTTTGGCTGTCAACTGGTTGTGGCACAAGGCTCTTCTATGCAGGACTCTTACACTGATTTTCATTACTACGTTTTAAATGTTTTTTAAAGCTGTATTTAATACTGTTTTAAATTCCTACATTTAATATTTTTTAAAAGAAAATCCATTATTGTTTTATCTGTACTTTGTTTTAACTTCTGCTGCAAGCCATACTGGTAACCTGATATTAGAAGAAAGTCACAAAAATAAATAAGTAAGAAAGTAAGACCCAATATGGTACAGTGGTTTGAGAGCTGGACTACAACTCTAGAGATCTGGGTGCAAACTCCCACTTGGGAATCTTCAATATTAGACTGTTTGGGATGTTTGGATATTTAATAATTTTCTTCTGGATATTTTTGATGAACTGGATTTTTATTTGAATGATTTTAATAATGGAATAGCTGACTTGCTGGCCTTGCCACAAAACAGGATGCATTGTCTTGAGAACACTATCACTATAGTGATGCACAGGGGTGGCAGCATCATTTTGTGGGGATGTTTTTCCTTGGCAGAGATGGGGACACTGGTTAGGAATGAAAACAAGAAACATACAACCCAACACTGGGCAATCTAGAAGAAAACATGTTTCAGTTTGCAAGGAATCTAGGACTGGATCAGAGGTCCACATTTCAGCAGTCCAGACACAAACAGCCAAAGTAACAGTGCTTTCAAAACAAGAATCTGAATGTCTTGAGAATGGTCTAGTCATAGACCTTAATACAATTGAAAATCTGTGTCAAGACTTGAAAGTACAGTAGCTCCTTTAGATTGCCAGGGTCTGGGGCACAGAACCCTCGTGAAAGTGGAAAAACCATGAGATGCCCCCGTGATTCCCCTCCCATTCCCCTCTGAGCCTTCTTCCCCCATCCTTTGCCTCTGGCACTGGCGTTGGGGGGGTGGGGAGTAAAGATACCCTAAAAGGCTTACCAGTACTTTTCCCCTCAAACAGAGAAAAGGGTGGTGGTGGTGTTCTAATTACTTCAGGTGGCCATCTTGAAAAGGAAGGGTAGGAGCATCTAAGGTGAGAGACCACTTCCCCACGTTTGCTGTGTCTCCCACTCCAAATGGGCTTTCATATCAGTTTGTTTCATCAATAACTTTCCTCTCACTATTCTTCCAGCTCTAAGAGTGCCCAGGTGACAATTGTCTCAAGGACTATTTCTTAGATTTCAGCTGTGGGATAAACAGACGTACTTGTATTACAATTACAGACTGAGTATCTGTAATTGTGGTTCTTATGTTATTTGTGCACAGACAGGTCTCATCTGGCAGTTCAGAATATTAGCTTAATGAAGTTCCTGGCATAAACCCTAGTCTTTCATCTCACACTACGAATGATCTATGCCAATTTTGCTCTCCTGAGTTCTGGAGATCTGCTCAAGAGAACCATGTAGTCACTGATCTGAAAAAAGAAGTGGGAGAGAGTTTGTGGTGCACTGTGAAGGAGGCAGACTGGCATGCAGGCAGCCAATCATAGCCCAGAGTGGCCATGAAGGGGAATTGTGGGGGGGGCAGAATGTTTCAAAAGGAACATTGAAGAGCCTTTTAAGTGAGTAGGCAATGATATTGTGGCCCCCTTATGTAGAGGACCAGGGAAAGAGGGAACAAACACCTTCTGACCTTGGTAGATTATGTGACCTAGGTACTCAGAAGCAGTTTCCCTGACAAACCTTGAGACTGCCACAGTAGCAGATGCACTGGGCAACCTGGGAGCATCCCACTGAAATCGTTTCAGACTTAGATACTTATTACTTCAAAAGTGACAAAAAGACCGTGAGAAGTGTGTGTCATCAAAACTTAACCCCTTCCAAACAAGCATGCAATAATTTTCTTTGCTATAAAGGCATTTCCATATTTACATGTATCACATTCAATACTTCCTTCTCTCCCAGTTTCATCACATAGTTTACATTGATTCCATCCGGCCTGATTTTAACAAATCCAGTTATGCAACCTAACCAGTTTCCCTTTCCCTGGAGGCAGAATGAGAACTCAGTCTCCAGGTTCATAGGTGATGTCTGGCTTTCTGGTCATACCAGTCTTTTGTCTGGTCTGGGTTTTTTGAAGAATCCTCCCGCCAACTGTATAATGTCCCTTAATGATGTTTGCACAGGTTCTCCACATAGGTGACAATTGCTTCTGATGGTTTATTTTTCTTCCTTCCCATCATTGTCTTACTTTGTCCAGTGATCCAGCACCTTCCTTCCCCATAGCAGCTTGAAGGGATCTATGATACTTCTGTGGAACTTCCCAATACACAAAAGATGTCTAAGTTTCACATCCCTGTTGCTTGGATTATTTGCCACATATACCTTCAGCATTTTGCCATTAATCTCTCCACCAGTCCTTTGGTTTCAGGATGGTATGGGATAGGGGTTAAGTTTTGATGACACACACTTCTCACGGTCTTTTTGTCACTTTTGAAGT
>CAOKZL010005416.1:0-11186 GCA_948472985.1 Iguana delicatissima | reverse complement strand
GGTGACCTGGGATAGTAGAGGGTAGTCATAAACAATGTCAGCAGACAAAGATGATGTTGACGACAAGATTGATGAAGAGCAGCGACAGTAAGTACAGCGCTGAGGAAAAGTTGATGCGATAGCGTGAGGCCTCTTGGAGGTCAGTTGTGTTGGAAGTACCAAGGTTGATGTAGATGTAACTGAACCAAGGCTTAAGGTTAAAAGAACATTTATTGTTGGCAGGATAAAAGGCATGAAGGTGAAATAAAGTACTCAGAAGAGAAGCTTTGTCTCCACAGTAATTACAAGTATTGCAATTCTAAACAAAAGCAGCAACGAGGACAAAGCCAGCTAGCCTACAAAACCTGTTTAATTTTTTTAATGGCTCAGAAAGCAAGTGCCTGTGGGTTTTCTTTCCTAGGTGTCAAAACATGACTGGACTGGGTGGGGAGGTTGCTCTGTCTCAGGAAGTCAAAGAGGTTTGGGGCCCACCTAGAAGCATGTATAACTGGAAGTATAATTATGCTTCCAGCTATTCAGATGATTTTCAAATGAATTATACTGGGTGTCTTGCATCTGTGCTACATCTTTTTCCTTTCCCGCCAGAGCTTGGGAGTAGGAGGGCTGGATTAAATAAAAAATTACTGGGGCCCTTTCACAAGTCAGTTCAAACCAATTTCATCCATCAAAATGGCTTTTTTATATACTTACTTTATCTGACACTCCCTGCCGAGGTGAAAAAGTTATATATATCAAAGTGATTTGTAAGCACAGGCAGTTCTTGCAACTGGTGGAGCAGGAACTGAAGCAAAGAATTATACCCACACTTCAATTGGCTATTTTTTTTCTTTTTGCCGTGCACTTTCACTTCGTTTTTTCCAGTCTGCTTTCTCACAAACCTTCAGGGTGAGTGACGGACCTTCATTGCATCTCTTTCCACAGGTACAGAAAAGAGAAAAATACACCTTTTATTCCTTCAAGCTTAAATACACAGACATTCTCTCACCTGAACTTTGCTTTCTCATGCACCCAAACATATTCTGGATCTTTCAAGCTCAGTGAGCCAGATCCTTCACAGATTTGGTCTGTGTGGCCTAGAAGCGCTGCGTTCTTGGGAAGGTTTTCTATCATTGCATTCATTGATCAGCGAAATCCTATGTCCAAGATTCTATCAGCTTCATCAAGAACTGGACCAAGGTGGATAAAGGGCAATCGAATTCAAAAAAAAATTCAACTACCAGATAGAGAACCTGACTAACTTCCACATGGTATGAGAGGCTTAATCACATGAAAAAGCATAACTCCAAAAACCACATAAGAATAAAGACCTGTTGGTATCAACCAGAGCTTGAGACATTTCCGGAGCCCAGCTCCTAGAACTCTTCAGCTAACATGGCCATTGTGGCTGCCTAGCTGAAGCATTCTGAGGGCTGTGGTCCAAAGAATTTTTAAGCTCTGGAATTAAAAGACAAATTCTCACTGCTCGTACTCGTGACTCACAGCTCCCCATCAATACCGACTTGAGATTGGACCACGGTAAGTCATTTTTCAGGAACGGGCCCTTATTTTTTGTTGTGGCCCCAGCTTTTTAAGGATTTTTTATTTTACTGAAACAAACATAACAACCAATGCATTTCAGACCCAGTACACTGAGGTAAACTGAATTGTAAGAAATTGCTAATTGTTTGTTAGTTAGTCAGTTAACTGTCAATCAAACTAGGGAGAGTTAATCAAGCTGAGGGGGAGGAGCCAGCTAGGGGAAGGAGACTTTATTAGGAACTCCCAGTGGCGCGCGACTATGGCTCACGCAATTTCATTCATCTACTTCAATCCTTCAAGTTCAACCATTTAGTTTAGGAACAACCAATCCTTATAGCGACTGAACAAATTTAAGAAGAGTTCAACTCAGCTTGGGAGTTAGCTGAGCAGACATAACTAATACAGCTCAAATTAAGAAACACAAAGTTTTTGTTTTTGTTTATTCTCTGTATTATCAAGTATGGAAGATCAGGAAGCTGCTGCTGTCACCTGTAGCACTCTGTGCATGTTCCTTTTCTTGCCACAAGATGTGGTCGGGGTACACCTGCAGCAAGTGCAAGCTGGTCACTTTCTTAGAGGTCAAGGTGCGGCAGCACAGGTTTCTAATCTTCGTCTTATTAGGGAAGGCTGAGGACTTCTTAGATATAGGCAGAGACTACCTTCCTAAGACCGGATATGCGGGGACAGCTGCCTGATCAGGAAATCAGTTCCGTGAGCCAGGAAAGCGATGCTTGGAGGAATGCTACACGGAGAAGTAGAAGGGCCAGGAAGCAAACAGAGACTCTCAAACTACAGACTCGCTTCAACCTTGGTGTGGCCAACTATGAACAACATGATAAGGGAGGGAACACAGCATCAGCAAGAGGAATGACTTTTGGCAACTGGAATTTGAACACCAACAACACAGCATCCAACATCGGCAAGTCCAGCACTCCCGGCCTCAAGTGCCCAGGTAATCCCTGGAAAATCTGCTTGTCGAAGAACCCCTCTGGACATACTTGCAGAGGAGGCGAGTTTGGGTGGTTGGGACTCCTTGCTCAGAGGCACTGGTTGCAGTTTGCAAACCCAGCAAGCTGTCGAGAGGTCTGCTGCTTCCTGGGGCCAGGACAACCTATGGAACAGAGAGGCAGCCAGGCTGGTCAAGCCCACTGACCGTAAGCCCCTCGTTTTGGTTCACGCTGAAACCATGATATGGAAGTCAAGTTTTCACCACATCACAAAGGACTAGAGCCTACGGCAGAAAAGCTCAAGGACCTTGGTGCCAGGTGGTCGTTTCATTATTTTTCCTGTTCAAGGATACTGTGCACGAAGGGAAGCTACAATAGTAGAGGTCAACAGCTGGCTCCACATTTTGCCACTGCCAACAGTTTGGCTTTTTGGATCATGGCTTGAAATTCCAGGCAACAGGGCTTCTGGCAAGGGGATGGCAGTGCACGAAACTTGGCAGGAACGTTTTTGCAAACAGTCTCACAAGGATCAGGAGGGCTTTAAAATAAGTACGACTGGGGAGGGGAGACAAAGATTATTCAGCAAACAACACTCGGCAAGTGCAGGGGAAAAAGGCCCAAATGATATTGGCTGTAGTAGGAATAGCATCCAATCGTGGGAGGGGTGGAAAATATTACTATGGACTTGCAGGAAGGAACGGGACTCAAGTGTCTCTCAGCACTAATGCACGGAGTATGGAAACAAACAAGATGAATTTGAACTCCTAGTACAGCAAAGTAAATATGATTTGATAGGCATCACTGAGACGTGGTGGGATGAGTCTCACGATTTGGAATGTAGGAATAGAGGGGTATAGCCTATTTTGTAAGAACAAGTACCAAAATAAGAAAGGAGGAGGAGTAGCCTTATGTTTTCACCTGTGAAGAGATCCATGACTTGAACACCGGAAGCCCAGGTTGAGAGTATCTCTGCAGATTAAGCAGCGAGCAACAATAGGGATATTATAGTGGGGTTCACCACAGACCTCCAAGTGATACTATATCTTCATGCGCTTTCATAGACCATAATGACTGCACATTCAAAAAGGAGAGATACAGTAATAATGGGAGATTTCAATATCCTATAATATGTTGGCAGTCAACTCTGCAAAGGTCTGGAGGTCCAGGAAGTTCTTGCTTGTCTTGCAGACAATTTCATGGTTGAGAGCAAGAGGCGACAAGGGGATCAAATATTCTGGATCTGATCCTGACCAACAGGGAAGACCTTGTTAATGGACCTAGGTACCCTGGTTGGATCTTTAGGACAGAGCTACCATGCCCTATTAAAATTTGGCATTCAGTGGGGAAGAGAGATAAGCTGTAGCCAGGATCTCGTCTTAGATTTTAAAAAGGAGACTTCTGTAAACTGAAGGAGCTGCTGGCTGAAATCCCGTGGTCAAGAATAGTCAATGAGAAAGGAAGTCCAGGATGCATGGAGTTCTTTAAAGGGAGGTACTGAAGGCACAGGCTAAAACTGTGCCATTAAGGGGGGGAAAAATGGACCCCCCCCCCAACAAACCGGAATGGTTGACTAAAGAGCTCTCAGCGGGAGCTAAGATTAAGAAAAACATGTACAGGAAATGGAAGAAGGGATCAAAGAAGATTATAAGCAAGTAGCCAGGGGTGGGGGAAGATCAGAAAGGCTAAAGCACAGACGATTTTGGCTGGCCAGAGACATTAAAAACAATAAAAAAGGGGTTTTTTTTAATTCCAGCAAAAGGAAAAAGGAGACCATAGTCACTGCGCAAGGAAGATGGTGAATTAATACAGGAGGAAAAAAAGGCAGAACTCCTCAACACCTTCTTCGCCTCAGTTTTTTCAAAAAGGGGTAAAAAACACCCCAAACCTGGCGGTTGGGGAGGGTGAGGGGGGGAAATCAGCAGAATAGATAGAGAGGTAGAAGGAAACCTGGCCACACGGGTAGTTTCAGGGCCAGATTATTTATTTCCCAGGATTTTAAAGACCAGCAGAGGGCATTGCGGAACCTCTTGCTATAATCTTTTAAAACTCTTGGCGGACAGGAGAGTTTGGAGACTGGGGGGGGGGGCAATGTTGTCCCCATCTTCAAGAAGGGAAAAAGACCCAAATAATTATCGCCCAGTCAGCCTGCATCGGGACCCCGGAGTTTCTGGAGCGGATCATCAAACAGTAGTTTCTAATTACTTAGAAACAACCCCGTAATTACGAAAAGTCAAATGGATTTCTCAAAATAGGTCATGCCAGACTAATCTTATCTCTTTTTATGATAGAGTTACTTGCTTGATAGATGAAGGAAATGGGGTGGACACATATCTTGATTTCAGTAGGGCCTTTGACAAATTCCCATGACATTCTTGAAGAAGCTAGTAAGATGTGGGCTGGACAGCTTTCCCTGGTTTGACTACTGACCCCAAAGGGGGGGTCACCATGCAGATCTCATCTGGAGAGAAGTGACTAGGGGGGGTGCCACAGGGTTGTCCTGGCCGGTGCTGTTCAATACTATTCATGACTTGGATGAAGGAAAAGGACGCTGTTTAAATCTACACCATTGGGAGGGTTGCTAATACCTGATGACAGGATCAAATTCAAAAACCTACAGATTGAGAGCTGGGCCAAGGCCCACAAAATGAAATTAACAGAGAGAAATGTAAAAGGGGGTTTTTAGGCAGAAAAAAATGGTATGAGAAAAAATAGGATGGGGACACGTGGCTGGCTAACAGGAAAAGGGATCTAGGAGTCTTCACAGACAAAAGCTGAACATGGGGTTAGCAGTGTGACGCAGAAAAAGGCCAACGGATCTTGGTTGCATCAATAGGAGTATGGTGTCTAGATCGAGGGAGGATTGGTAATTTTTTTTCTGCATTGGTTAAAAACCCCATCTTGAATATGTCTGGGACCCCAATTCAAGAAGGATAATAAAATGGAGCAGGTCCAGAGGAGGGGCAACCAAAATGGTGAGGGGCCTGGAAACCACGCCCTATGAGGACAGACTTAGAGAGCTGGCATGCTTTAGTCTGCAGAAGAGAGGGTTGAGAGGGACACGACAGCCATGTTTACATTTTGTGAAGGGTATGTCTATGTCGGAGGAGGGAGCTGGTTTGTTTTCCTGCTCTTGAGACCAGGACAGTAGTAGATGATGCAAGCTGCAGGAGGGGAGATTCCACCTGAACTTCAGGAACTTTGGAGTGGAACGCGCTGCCACAGAGTGTGGTGGAACTCTTTGCTTGGAGGTTTTTAAGTTGGAGGCTGGCATGGCCCCGTCGGGAGTGCTTTGAGGGTTTTCTGCATGCAGGGGGTTCACTGGGATGGCCTTGTAACTTTATCCATGATTCTATGAAATCTCCAGCTAACATGATTATAACAGAGTATCTTCCAAACACATATGTGAGCAAGGGAAAGCAAGGACATGAGGTATTGGAGTTTGCCTAATGGGCAAACTCACAGCCAAGTGTCATAGAGGAGAGCTGGGTTGGTTATCTCAGCAGCCTTTACTTTTTCAGTTAATTTCTCTGTAAGCACTGCTGTTCCAGACTCTATTCCTAACCCACTGACAAGGAGCAACACAACATTTAAGGTCGGTATGATGTACAATCTGAAATACGGCTCCAGCCTCACCTTTGAGTCCATAAAAAGGGAGGGGCCTAAGTTTGGATCTTGATGGCACTGGTTACAGCAGCCTCAAACAGAGAAAAATGCCATCAACCTAGGACCTAGTTACTTCACCATGTAGAAGCCATGGGAGGGCTTTATGGCATTACTTTTCTCCTAAGAAACCTCCAGAAGCCTGACAAAAGTGACAAGTTTCGTCATTTTGTTTTTAATTATATTAATTCTGTTGGACTGACTTTAGTTGAACTTGGTCCCACTCTGAACTAGTAGGAATTAATTTCAACTAAGTTGGGATGGACCCAGCTTTAAAAGCAAAACAAGAAATGCAAAAAAATAAAATACAGTCGGCCATCCAATTTGCGGGTTCCGACTTTCATGGATTTGATTATTTGCAAGTTTCTCCAACTCCTTCTCAAGTGCTCTCTTCAGTTCCTTGACACCTTCCCAACCCATGTTTTAAAAAACCACTTCTGGCTCTCCTTCCTCCTCCACCTCAACTATCACCACCAACAACAACCACCACCCCAATGTGGCCAGCTAAGGAGAGTTCACAGCTAGATTCTTCTGCACCACAAGCTTTCCCAACGCCCTCCTACACCCCAACGAGGAAGGAAAACAGAAAGGAGAAGTTCCCCATGCTGACTCACTCCCTTTCCTTCTCTTTCCCTGACCTGATTTGGGACCCTGGGTGCACGTCTCCTCCTTGGCCCCCTTCCCACAGAAACACAAGCAGATTTCTATTGGTTTCATTTTTGCAGGGGTCCTGCACCAAAACCTAGCAAATGTAGAGGTTGAGTGCAATACAAATCTCAGAAGCACATCCTGTGCCCCCCAAATGCTGCACACAGCACCCATCGAATCTTAATTCTTGCTCACTGCATCTCACCCCCTCTCACTGGAAGAACCAGCTTTTTGATCGTTGTCAACATTTTATGATTAACCTGTATGGGGTAGATGCTTCCCCTTTTCTTTCTCCATTTGAAGGAAAGGTTTTGTAGTAGGGAAGAAGTTTTTCCTAACACTGAAGCAACAGTCCCTATTTACAAGAAACTTTCACCTGGAGCTTCAAGATAGCTTAAAGGTTGTAGCATCCCAAAATATCTAAACAAACATCATTCATATTTCTGAATTCCCAGTAAGACCAGAGTCCTCCACTCACTCAACATTTGCAGATCAGAGGCATAAAAATACTACGTTTCATCCATGTGCTGCAGAGTTTGAACTAGGAGTACATATCAGAATATTAATATTGTGAATTTCACTGGCTTCTTGTTTCAAGTCCTGAATATTATACACAGATTTGGAGTCATAGGATGCATAATTTCTGGACATAAGCTTTTCACACAGAAAAAACCTCTCAAGCACACCAGTGTAAAACATACAATCTGATTGGATTTCCTGTATGTCTGTCTGCTGCAGGCAGCCTGGAAAATCATTTGTATTGACAGCCCATAGTCAAGATGGGGTTACATCTGAGATAGAACAATTTTTGCACACTACCCCATCTCAATTTATTTTACACATCAAACCTAACTACAGGAGATTCCTGATCTAAAAGACCACCAAAATCAGAATCAAAACACTTCTGAAAATACTTCAGCTACTTCTTTGATTCGGAGTATCTTTGGGTGCATGGTTATGATGGGGAATCTGAAAGAGTAGATTTTCAAATGGCTGTCTACTGTAGTCAGTATGCCCAAACCCAAGTCTGAGATTTCTGTAAGGTACCTATGGCTCGCTCCATTCAACAAAATTTGCTTCCATGTAGCTCTTCACAGGAGGGACGGCTCAACCTGTGCCCTGTATCAGATACTAAAAGACTGCAATTCTAATCACTCCTCACAACTGGATGTAGACCAACCCAACTTCATTTATTTTATTAATTTATTTTATTCAGTACTGTCTTTTTCCCAGAGTGATATCCATCTGGAGAGCCACAAATCTACACACATTTGCATTAAGAGAACATTTTACATAATTTCCAAGTCAAAAACACTACAGTATTTATAGGTCAAACTATTAAGCCTGTTGTACTAACATGAGAGAGCAAGTCACTATGTATATTTATCAAAGTTACATTCTTTCTCTCTCTCCCCATCTCTTTCTCTTAGGCTGACCTAAATACATAAGATTGTTGTGATGATAAAATGAGGAAAGAGAACTATGTCATGTCACCTTGACCTCACTGAAGGAAAGGAGGACATAGAAGTAATTAATCAAACCAATACAATAAGGCTTCATCAAAATGAGAAATGCTGAGATAAACAACCACGTTCCTGAGTCAACAGAAAGTTTTCACTACCCTGTAGAGGCTGGAATATGGTGGGCAAGCTCTTGTCCCTTCCACAGAAATGAGAGGCAAGGCACTGGATTACTCCCCATTCTGTGCTAGTCTACTCAGAACAGTTACTCTCAGCACAGCATTCATCTGGACTACCTCCTTCTAAAGTTAATGGCTCTTGTGGTATTCTGAGAAGTCTTAAATCTGCAAGCACAGTCAACAGGCAGGAAACGAAAGAAAAATGCAATCATATATACATTTCTAAACATACTTCAACTTACAGCCTTGCTTGAAAAGGTTATTTTTTGGAGTTACAATTACTAGAATTGAGGAGTCAGCACAGCCAGCGGAATTTAGGGATTAGTAGCCAGTGTGGATAAAAACGGTTTGAGCTACAACCCTGAAGATTGGGGTTCATCTCATTCAGCCATGGAAACCCACTGAGTGACCCACATGTCACACATCCTCATAGCTGTCCTGGATAAAACTCCACCATAAGTTTGTCTTAGGGTTACTGTAAATTAGAAATGACTTGAAGGTACACAACAACAAAGTCTAAAGTAGTTTTTCCAGGCTTCCTACTCTTTCTCTCTCTCCTCAGCTAGGGGCTCACTAAAATGTAATATATTTATTCACAGGTTTGTGGGGACTTACCTTGCCACCAGAACAGTACCCTGTGCAGAAGTTATGATTTTTCCCACTTTACGTAAAACCTCAAATGTTTGGGTACGTGGACTTTCTGGTGGGAGAGATGATCAACTCCCAACCCATCCATGGAGCTGCCCATTGCTGTTGATATTATTTCCAGGGCCTAAGTAGTTACAAAACACTTATTCTTAGTAACCTCATCAAACTTCTTCATCAAGCATTTTAAAAAACTAGATATATCCTAATTTATGTGTGCACTGTGTACAGAAAAGTTACATAATAAAAATAAAAACACAAGTGTTCGGCTGTAAGACTGTCAGATATGGCCAAGATATGTATTCAATATATTATAACAGCAGCAAAGAACATTATTTACTCAAATCTAGAAAAGACACTGAAGCACTGAGGATGGAAGTTACCAGGTCAGCTAGTCCAGCTCAAACTGCCAAACTAACATGGTCTTTAAAGGACTCAGTAACAGAATTTTTTTTTTTAAAAGACTAGAAACCTTTTATGGGGTCTTTGACCAATAAGAAATCTAACAACACACTAACCCTGTGGCTATGCCAAACTGAGTAATTTCTCAGAGGATTACTTTGTTGCATCTGTAATGGTAGATGTTTCTTGTTTTTTCTTTCCCCATTACTAGCTTGGCTTGGGAGCTAAAGTTCTTTTGTGTTTCAGTAAGTGTTTTCCAGTGTTTTCAGCTGGTTAGGGTTCAGCGTTTTAGTTTACTGTGTTAGTAGGACCCTGCTTTCAGCTCAAGATTTTTTTCCTTTTCTTCCTTCTGCTTTTCCTTTTTCTTTTTTCTGCATGTATATTTTTCTATCGTGAATTAGATTGTTTGTGTTAAAACCAATAAATAAATAATTGAAAGAAAAGAAAGTAAAAAGCACATGGGGAGGAGGGAGTGCTCCTCATCAGAGGAGTATCAATGTCCTCCATGAGTGAAAAGACTACTGTAAACAACCATTCTGGCTGTCCACATGGGTTGACTGCCAGTTTGAATGCAATCTTTTCATGTGGAACACTCATAATTAAAGCACTTCAATACATCTTCAATCCAGACACGGGCAGCCACTCCCACTGAGAGTATAATTAATGCTGTGTTTACCAAAATGTTACAACACAACTTTAACATATAATCAGAAGAAGGGGAAGCATGCATTACTATGACATTAGAAACAAGAGAGAATTCTGCACACATAGCAACCACTCTCAACACCACACAGTGTTAGAGTACATCTGAAAATGGAGGATGACTTCTGTATAGTCCATGTGGATGCAAAGCTGCCTACACTGGTTGCACTGCCATTAGTCTGACAGATCATATTCCTACATATGTACATCTCAGCAGTTTAGCACCCCCTCAAGTGCTGAGATTTAGCCATGTGGAGAACAACACACAATCCTTGCCTCTCTGCACACCAGTTCTGTTCCTGAACACGCAGAGAGTACAACCAAGCAAAAGCAGCCTTCTAGTTGAAAGGATATCCTTGGATTCAACCTAACTTTTATACAAATATGAGTATGCCCTTGTCTTACACCCTAGTATAAAAATTACCCTGTCGTGGACCTGCAGTCCATTATCAACACAAATTATGACTGCATCAAAAGGGGAGTGGAGAGATCCATAAACATGTTTTAGTATGCTACAGAGAGAATTTGTAGAACACCTGTCCATGATATTATCAAGAAAGAAATCCCAGGCCCCATTTGCAAGGCAGGTTTCATAGCAGGGAGAGCTGTGCTACTAGAACTACCAAGTTTAAATGGGAGACCATTATGTTACAAGTTCCTTGGTAAGCTAGCTTTCTATGTGCAAGGGATTTTCAGTACTGGGGCAGGGAGGGTTGAAACAGTACACCAATATGCTGTAACATGCATGTACAGGTATCTCGCCACATTTAACAAAGTAGAGACTATCCAGATTATCCTCTTTAGAAGAGACCACAAGGCTTTTTCACTTCCTGAAAAGGTCTGGAGTGTACAATCTGCAAAAGTAGAAAAACAGCCAATAACTCCCTCCAGAGCTCCCCTCTCCCATTCCCTTGCCTCTGGCCCTGGCATGCAGAAGGCAAGGGAATGGGGAGCCCTGGAATGGAATGAGAGGGGGATCTTGGAGGGAGTTATTGGCTGTTTTTCTACTTTTGCCAGGATTCTAC
>CAOKZL010005415.1:0-11286 GCA_948472985.1 Iguana delicatissima | reverse complement strand
TGTAAGTGACAAGTCAGTATCTCCCATTATTGAAATATGCAAAATGATCCCGTGTACACATGCATTTTGGAGGTCAGGATTTCTTTGAAGAAATACATTTAAGTATATAATAAAAATTTGGATAAATAACATTAAAAAAAGAAAATAAATAACACCATATATTCCAAATGTCCTCAAACTATAAATAAAATCTGCAGAGTGCGATTAGAAGATCATTATTAAAAGGAGAACAATGCTATGCTGCATTTTACTGTGCTCTTCATTTCAAGATGATCTATCCCTAAACAATTATATTACAATCAGTGTTCAGCAAAGGATTTTAGTACATTCTCGATGATTTGCCCCTCCTGGTTTCTCTTCTGTAAGCCTGCAGTGCAGCCTTACACCTAATTTAGGAAAAGAATTTAGGAGCGGATGAACGGGGGAGAATAGCATTCCTCCTCATTGGGGGAATGTCATAAAACCCAAATCATTCTTCCCCGTGATTCAACTTGACAGTCCTCTTGTACCAGGGACTGTTGGTTTAGCTGCAAGAACGAAGAGAAAGAGTTCAAACTCTCTATTCGGTTAGAAATAGGTTACTCTGAAATTTCTAAAAGATGAATATTTTTAGTGAATAGGAACTGAGGAATAATTTCTTGCCCTAGTTTTTTCTTTATGGAAATAATTAAAGAAATACTATGCTTCCTTCTGAACTGTAAGATATATTCGGAATTACATATATACAGGAAACTATCCCTCCATACCTTTGTGTGGGATCATTCTGATGAGTTTCTCAATCCGGAGAAAACTTTGCTTGAGATGGCAAAGTATACCTCCGTCTCTCTGTTTGTGTATAGAAAATTCTGAAGTCTTTCCCATTATACAAATGTAAAAAGAAACCGAATCTACCTTTTGATTTTGGATGTGCAATTTTATTTAATGAAAAGAAATAATAAATACATTTATTTATTTAATAAAACTATCAATAAATATCATTAAATATAAGCCATAAATAATGGTAAATATTCAAACTGAATAGCAATGTTAATACATTTTTCAGTTTCCAAGACGTAAACAACCTGTTCAAAGTGTCATGGGAGCATCATTCTTAAAGTGGAGAAAAGATAGAGCGTGTTTGTATAATCCAGTTCATTTTGAGATAAGCTGTCCTGATACAAAATAGATTGTCATCAAAGATCAGCAAAATTCTGTTTGCTCCTTTCTTTGAGATTTTCTTCTTCCCTTCCCTTTTGACCTCTTCTCTGTGCAGCATTAAAACCTAACTTGGGAAAAGCATTTAGGAACAGAAGAACGTGGAAGAACTCTCTTCTTTTTCTGGAAACATCTCATTGGAAGATCCTGAAGAAACCGGAATCCTTTGGGCATTTCTCTCATCTGCTTCTACTGCATCAGTGATTGAAGGTTAAGCTGAAAGGACAAAAGAAAGTGATTAGATTATTCTATGCACTTAATTTATTTTTAAGTTTCTAGAAATTGAATATTTTGTGCCACAAGGATTAAGATTTTCTATCAAGATTTCTCAGGAGCTACAAAAAACTCTGCTATCAGTTGCTGCCCTAGATTTCATTTTCTTTTCTTTTCTCTTTTCTTCTCTTTTTTTAACGAAACCATTAAAATACAAGCTATGTTGTCTTCTGAGTTGTCAGAAGATATTATGAATTAGCGCTGTGTGGGAATCTGCCCCTCCATACCTTCATTTGGGATCACTGTAATGAGTTTCTCCATCCAGAGAAAACTGTGCCTGACTTGGATCTGGACGATCTCCCAGGCACACCGGCTGTACTCTTTCTCTTTCAGGAGGTCCCCCAGGCTTCGGAAGTATCTTTTCACTCTCAGCCTGGTCACCTGGATTCTCTGACTCCTTGGAGATGCACTCAGACAGCTCTTCAGGTTCTCACTTTGCTGATCCAGTCCAGCACAGAGAGCTCTTACGGAGTCCTCCTCCCACGGCATTTCAGTACAATTCTGACTGAAGACATGGCCTGCTTGTTGGAGGACTTCTTGGATGGCTGCCTTGGCACTTTCCTCCTCAAAGACATCCATGTTTGTTGGGAGCTCTTCCTTAGGGGAGAAGCTGAATACATCATTGATGCATTGTTGAGGAATGGTGGGTCCCATTTTGCTGTTCAGAAGTCCCAGGTGGGCCAGATTGGCTTGCCGCAGCCTGCTGTGAAGGTGGGCACAGTCCTGGGATGAGATTTCAGTGATGAGAGCCATGGCAAGGCCAACGTACAAAAGCCAGACTTTGGTCACCATGGTGGAGGTTCAGGATGGTGCTTTCTTCTGGAGTGCAGACTCTGGAGGACAAAGTCTCTTGGAAGATGTCCTGGTGTGTGTGGCATCCTCCAGCCATGGCTTTGTATTTAAACCCTCAGTGAATTATGTTTCCTTTTGCCCCTTTCCGTTTTCAGATCAATTTGGAAATTACATAGAATAGTTTCCCTTTTTTTCTTACATACCAGAACAGAAGTTATTGTTGTTGTGGGGTAGTAATAGTTGAAAAACCGATTTTCTTTTGTTTGTTCGTTTGTTTGTTTGCGAGATAGATCTTGAGTCGTCATCCTCATCTTCCTCATCATCGATGTGGAAGAATCAGCATTGACCCCAATGAAGGAGAAATGGCTGGTTCACAGTGGTATGAATAGCACTTCCTCGCTTGGCTGTTGCTCACAAGCAGCTTAATCTATGGCACAGTTCTATTAGTTTTGCATGTAAGTGAGATGAAATTTCTCTTTGTGATGTTTCATCCGGGAGGTCTCTTTGTTCCATGAGTACAGCATTCCTATCAGAAGCAAAGCTACCCGTAGACTCAGGCACATATTTGGACAGGGAGCATTGGGACTTGAATTACATCTTACGGGCACATAGAAGTGTCTGCAGTTTCCACAGTCAGGGTTTGCACACAATTCTAGTTGGGGAAGTTTCTCCGGAGACCCCCGGAACAGCAGGGACCCCTTAACTACAAAGAACTGCTCCAGTTTTTGCACTGACTGTGGCAATCGTCTTTTTGTTCCATATGTGCTCCACATCTATACCCTCCTTAGGATGGGCAGAGTCAAATATCCCACATGTCATAAGCCTCAAGTGGACACTTTTCAGTATGGTACACGTGAGAAGTGATCCCTTAAACATTCACTCTCTCCACCCTCGTAGATGTCATTAGTTACGTAGAAAGAGTTTTTAGCCTCCCCTGAAAATTTTTGCCTCTTTTTGAGTTGGGTGCATAAGATTGATAATCCCTCAGAATCCCTGTCTTTATTTTAATTAATTAAAAGACTGGAACTTGAAGTTTGATGCTTAAATACTAGGCATTCCTAATCTTCCTCGACAACCAGATTGGAAGGAGTTCTGGATGCTTCATTTCTTCATAATGTCCTTGGGTAACTCTGTGATGGCTGCCTCTTCAGGATTCAGGACACCTTCCACTCTGTGAGAGAGCCTGGCGACCTAGGAGTAATTTCACTTACCAAATAGGTAGGGGTAGTCAGGGCAGAGAAATACATGATGTGGTGCGGGGGGGGGATTAAGAGGGGAAAAAGAATGGGTGCGGGAGGAGTGAAGAAAGGAGAAAGAGATCAAGGGTGGCATATGGAGACAAAGGACTCTCTTGGTCTCCCTAAACTAAATATTGCTGCCAGTATTAAATAAATCATGTGCTGAAATGTATAGCTGAAACGCTACATCTTGTTTGTAAGTGGCAAATCTATACTCCTCTAGTTACATGATAGCTCCACAGACCTGTTCCTCTGCTGAATATTGACAGTGTGCAACTGTTTCTCTCTCAACCTGGCTGCATATCTGCAAGACACCTATTTCTGCACTCTTAATGAATAAAACAGCACACTGGTGGCACTGACAAATAGTGGCATGCCGTTCCATAAGGAGCAACTGCATGAGTGGAATCCTGTTGGTGCCGCCCAACTAGAGTAGATCCAGTGGACCAGTTGTAGAATGGCAAGTGGAGATGTGGTTAGATCCAACTGATTCAGTGGCTGTACTCAAGTTGGGACTAATTACAGGCTTTAGGCCCATGTGAAATGGTTACACTTGTGGAACATTAAGCAAGGTAGACCAATATCAACAGTTCATGCTCCCGAGTGCAGGAGACTGACATATGAACTCACTCTGGATCTTACCATGAAATGCAATTCAAAGCTGTGCTTTGTCCCTGCTTCTGTGTCATTGCTGAAGTCCCTGTAACTCACAGCCAAGCTCTGCTTTAGAATTTCTCCCACATTAGTTAAATATATAAGCTAAGTCAAACTGCCTATATGGCCCCGGGATAGTCGTTTTTGAAAGAAGCTTTTCTCCCACTGACATCAATTAGAAAAAATAGTTATTAATTCTTTCTCTCCCCCGGCCCCGTATTCAAACTGATAAGCAATGCAGATACTATTGCATTAATAAAATCTTCGCAGTGTAGTGGTGATATATGTGTTAAAATATACAAAATTTGTGGGTGGATTTCAGGTTGTATGCTTTTTATTTGCTTAAGTTGCCCAGGAAAGTTGCTTTCTTAAAACTGATTTCTGACTGCTTGACAGATTCAGTGATCCTATGTCTTTGTTGTTGTAGTCTGCCTTTAGGTCATTTCTGATTAACGGTGACCCTATCCTGGCTTTCTTGGCAAGATTTGTTCAGAAGAGGTTTGTCTTTGCCTTTCTCTGAGTCTGAGAGAGTGTGGCTTGGCCAGGTTCATCCTGTGGGTTTCCGCACCCAAACAGGGATTTGAACCCTGTCCTCTAAAATCATAGTCCAGCGCTCAAATCTCTACATCACACTGTCTCTCTCTCTTCGCTGTACCATTCTGTATTTGAGAGGCACCTTGTAATGGTTTTGACACAATGAGACAGCTTATTAAGAATGGAACAATTTCTGTTCCAAGTATTAATAATTTTTGGGATAAATAATTTCAAATTGTGCCATAGTTCAAATAGTTAGATCAGGACTTGAAAAGAAAAAAGAAGTGATCAACATGTTTGGGGGCTTTTCTCTGCTTCTCTTCTCCTTGCACCCAAACCTGCTCTCAGTGATGCAAAGAAAGCAGCTGAACGAAATGTTTGAAGTGGAGGGGAAAACCCTTGGTTTTAGCTTTCGCTTGATAGCTCCTGTGGCTTTCTTACTAGAAAGCAGAAGAGCTGCTGTTTCCTGTTTCTCTTCATGTCCTCCTAAATTGTTTCGCATCCAAGAGCGATACTGAAATATGCCATCCAACCCTCTTGCACAGGAAGACTGGGGATGCATATAGTGTCACTCACCCACAGATCAGACCTAGCAAGGGTAAATCAGTGGCATGCAGAGAAAAGTGTTTCCACCCCTGGAACGGGATGAATACCCCATGGTCACAGCTAGCAACCCAAGAAGTGTCGTCAAGGCACATGTTGGGTGTTTTGTCACTATGGAAGAAAACAAGTAGAACAAGGGTTGACCAAGGGCAACCCTTCAGATCATGCTGGACTGCAGTTCCCATGAGCCTTGGCCAGCACAGCCGATAGAGAGGAATCCTGGGAATTCCAGTCCATCTGGGCTGATGGACTTCTCCCAGTCCTTGAAATAGTTGCCCATTTTTGAGTTATGCATGTAATATTTGTGTCCCAGCAATCCTTGTGTTTATTTCAGTTAACCGTCTGAAGCTTACTTTATCATCTTCAGACACTATATGCATCTAATGTTTGTCTGTATTGCTGGACATTTGGAATATATGGTGTTATTTATTTTCTTTTTTTAGTGTTATTTATCCAAATTTTTATTATATACTTAAATGTATTTCTTCAAAGAAATCCTGACCTCCAAAATGCATGTGTACACGGGATCATTTTGCATATTTCAATAATGGGAGATACTGACTTGTCACTTACAATAGAAACACAGAGACATATTTAGCTTTAAGAGATCTTCCTGTTAAAGAATTAAGAGGGAACTCTTTGTTATGCTTCAAACTGTAAAGTATCAGGTAAAACTTCATTCATAAAGACATGCTCCAAGGAGGCAAAGCTACTCCAGGACATCTTCCACAGCAATTGATCTTCCAGATTCTGCATTGCAGAAAGGATGGATGCATCATGAACGTCGCTTCGCCTTCTCTACCTGCTTAGTGATGTGGTCTTTCCTGAATTGGCCCCTGAGTGCTGTGGCCAACCAGCAATCCAGCAATCAAGCCCAACCAGGGCAACTGGTTCTTCTGAGCAGCAAAGTGGGGCCAATCATTCCTTTACGGTGAACAGAGTATGTGCTAGACTTTGCTTCTAGCGAGGAAATTTTCCCTAACTACCATAAAGAGAATGTCAAGGTGGGCAAAACCATACTGAGATGACATAGGGTGGCAGTTCTATAATCATTTCCATAATGGGCAGGGTGAGCAACTTAGCAACCTAGAGTTCAAAAATGGAGGATGGCATTCTCACACATCCAAGAGATCAGGAAATCAAGCTCTCGTGCTAAGAGTGAAAAGATACTTTGAAAAAATCGGGGATCTCCCGAAAGAAAAAGGAAAATTGTGAATGGAATTTTGTCTACTTTCACACAGGACAATGTTTTCTCTTGACTAATTGATTCCTCTAGTGAATCACAATTAAAAATACATTGAGGCATATGTCAATGAAACATCAAGTTACCCCAAACATTGTGCACCACAAAGGCCCACCAGCAATGCCAGTACTTCCATTCAAAGATGGGGAATTAATTAGCTCAAAATTAGGAGTCCTTCGAGAAGTGGGAGAAGGTAATCTAACAAGATCTTTCCAACCAATGTTTATGAGGTCTTCCAGGAAAGAAACAGCCACAGATACCAAAATAAGCTAAAAATGTGTTTTATTGAAAGATTCACACACACATGCAAAAGATTCAAACTCTTGAACACTTATACAAGAGTGAGCTGAAGCAAAGGGAAGAAAGTTGTAGGAGTCAGTATAGTTACCAGTCTGGAGAGCTGCGAGGAAAACAGCAGCATGGCTTATACTTGTACCTAATGACAGTACTTGTTTGGAACACTAGGGTGGATCTTCCTTGAACGATTAGGTACATCTAGGTTTTATACCTGAGAACTATTTATTAAATGACCCAGCCTGGCATTCCGGAGACTCTAAAAGGAACATGGCAGGCTCCAAGTTGATCTCCTTGACATACACATGTGATTTTCATATCCTAGGAGGCAAAGACAGTTGCTTCATATATCCTTTTACTTTCCATACTGGGAATGTTAGCAGTGTCTTTGGATTATATACATGTCTCAACAGATAAAACCAATTTAATCTCAGATATTCAAGTTTATGTGAAGGAAGACAGTGAACACCAATCAGTTGCAGTTAACTTCTATGCCAGCTCTGATCTAAGACCACAAGATAAAAGGCTACTCGCTAACCTTGAAGTAAGGCAAACTAGGGGGCTTAAATGGTTTAAGGTGGACACCAAGGCAATTTCCAGGTTTATCAACTCTGAGAGGGCCCAGTCCTGGGTGAAAATGGTTGCTACATCTACTCAAGACCCAAATGAAATTTTTACCAGGTACGCCAACCTGTGTTCCACATTAAAAAATTATCTAATATATAAATTGCCAGTTAGGAATCATCAACCTGACCAATCTAATTGGTTCAACCTTGATTGCTCACGTTCAAGAAGGACCCTAAAGTCAGCTAGGTGTTTTGTTCAAAGAAATCCTGCACCAAACAATCATGCCAAGATACTAAAGCTTAGACGTAATTACAAGAAGCTAACAGCCACTAAGAAGGCCCAATACACAGCTACAGTTTGGTCTGAGTTAGAAAAGTCAGCAAAAGGGCCAAACTCTGGTGTATTTTCAAATATTGTGTCTGGCATGCTGAAGGAGTACAAGTTATTACTTGATACTCCCATTCCAGCTTCAATTTGGGAGGATTTCTATACTTCATTATTTGCCAACTTTAAGCAGGATCTTCCAGGCAGAATGTCTACTGAGCCTTTGACACTTGTTAACGTTCCCCCTTGGCCACCAGTGTCAGTGAAAGAAATTAAACATATTATTCAGTCACTGAAATCCAACAAGGCACCTGGTGAAGACTTCCTTCCCCCAGAACTTTTCGGAACACATATTGACTGGTGGACTCCATTGCTGGCAGGCCTGTTCACATACATAGACAATACTGGCTACATTCCAGCAGGATGGGAACTCTCTATCATAGTTCCCATACACAAAAAAAGGAGATAAGGAAGACCCTAGAAATTATCTACCTATAAGCCTTATTGATATAACAGCTAAGATGTATGCAAAACATCTCTTCAGAAAAATAGAGGACTGGGCAATCAAGAAGAACATATTAGTGGAAGAACAGGCTGGGTTCAGATCCCGGTACTCCACAGTAGATATTTGTGCTATACCATCTTATCACCAAATACACAATAGATGGTAAATACCTGTTCACAGTCTTTATAGATCTCAGTGCAGCATTCGATGCCATAAATAGAGACATCTTATGGAAGAACTGGCCAAGTTAAACATGGAGCCTAGACTTTTATACCTGGTAAAGGCCCTCTACACAAATACATGCCTGAAAGTCCATGCTGGAGTCAATGGCTCTCTCACACGGAGCATATCCACTTATAAAAGTGCTAGACAAGGATGCATTTTGGCCCCAATGTTATTTAATATTTATGTTAATGACATCCCAGGATTCCTCCAGTCTACAGATGTTCATATGCCAAAGATCCTTAACAGACATACCAACATCCTTTTGTATGCAGATGACATGGTTCTAATGGCACGTTCCCAAACAGGCCTGAGAAGACAATTCATTGAATATCAATAAGTTGAAATCCAAAGTGGTGTTTTTTTGGAAAAAGATGGGTCAAATACAGCTGGCACTTGAATGGGGAGCCCATAGAACAAATAGATTCTTTCTCATATTTAGGGGTATTTTTTATAGACACAGAGCCTTGGGTCAATCACTTCAAAGAGAGTTCTATAAAGGCCACAATAAACTCTAAAATGTTAACTAAATTGCTTAGTTACAACCACCCAATCTCTCTGCTTTCTATTTTAAAGGTCCACAAAGCAAAAATTGCACCAGTGCTAACCTATGGTGCTGAACTGTGCGGGCTGTCAAAGGCCCCTTTACCTGAACAAAATCAAATACACTTCTTAACAACAATCCTGGGGACCGATAGGAATGCACCTGCAGCAGCAGTAAAAGCCAAAACAGGCACCCACTCCATCTACAGTCTAACAGTAACCAAAGCTTTCAACTATTGGTGGAAGATTCTCTCAATGGAATCTGATAAACTACCAAAAATTTGCCTGGAAGAACAGATAAGAACACTCCAACCTACCTGATGGATTAACCAGCTTCTCCAAACCATCTCACACTTTGGTTTTTCAACACAATATCTACTTTCAGCTGGACATCAGGCCACAGTGATATTCAAACAAAGAATTTTAGATGTGAATGCCCAAACTGATATTGAGTCACTTGCAAACATCAGGTCATTGAAATGGCTGGCTAAAAATAAAACATTCTTTCAAATAGAAAAATACTTGACAGTGGGTTTGACTCAATGCCAAAGGATAGCCCCTACTAGAGCAAGATTCAAGCAGCTAGAAATATGGACGATTCCACCAAGTGCCATATTTTGAAAGAATATGGTTCTGTGGTACATCTGAAATAAAAGATATTGCATATGTTCTCTTTAACTATCAATTATATGTCCCAGTAAGGAACCAATATCTACAGACATTACTTGATAGAACAAAATACTGGGACCCTATCAAACGATTATCTTATTTCCCTCAGGGCACTAACACATATGTAGTCCTCAGAACTGCTAAGTTTATAGATAGGTCTGTCCAACTGAGAAAACAATTTATAGAACATATTGGGGTTGCATGCAAAGGTGATGATTTAATCTAAGTATGTACTGTCTCTGCATTTTACTATTTTCATTTTATCACTAGATGATAACCTATTATTGCAAGTTTTGGTATTTATTTATAGTCATTTACATTATTCTTGTTATTTCATCTTATCATATTTGATCACATTTTATCATATCTTACCTTATTTTAGCTTATTTTATTTTTCTCTATTGTATTTTAGTTACTCATTTTACTGTATTTTATAACATTTGATGTTATATCTTTTGATATGGTCAATTGACTAATCAATAAATTTATACTGATACTGATATTTGTTTGGGAATCAAAGCAATAGTGTGGTGTTCAGCAAGTCAAAGTATTGTGCAGAACTGACCAAAACAGAGGGCTTCTACACCTGAAATGCACCTGGGAGGCATGGATGTGAACGACTCTCTCCACCAAGTAAACGATGGAAGTTGCATCACGGACAATGGGGTCTGTATGGAGCTGATGTTCTTGTTGCTATGTGGCAAGGAGTTAATTGCTGTCGCAATAGCCCTGTAATGGATGGATAAATACAAGGACAGTGGGAGAATTGCCCAGGTGTTAGGATGAGGGTCTGAAACTATTGCTGTTTTAGTGGAAACTTCTCTTGCAGTCAGAGATGTTCTGGCTTCGGTTTAAGCCTAAGTCATCTGCTTAACAATGACCTCAGCTTTACAGAGAGGGGGTTTCCTGATGTACTTTGCAACATATGTGTTCAGCCAATGTTTTGCAGTGTCTGGTTTGATCTCACAGTCACTTCAGGAGCCATTTTATATCAATGCCAATTAACACATTCTGCCAATCAAGTCATACTTTTCCAATTAAGCCATATCAAATATGGAGTGGGGGAGGGGCTGTAACAATATCTCTTTATATAACTCATGATCAAAAAGATAGTCACCAATATTCTACATTAGCTACTTAGTTATATATTGAGCAACTAAATTACGTATCCTGGCCCAACCTCATTCTCCCAGGCCACCTCAGGAGCCAGCAGCTAGATCAAGAGAAGAAGGTCCATTCAGCTTCTGACTGGGACACATGGAAAATGAAGTTCCATCACCTTCCACTCTGGGTGGAAGGTTGTGACAAAGACTTGCAATGAGGGTCCTGCTTCTGATTGTTACAGCCTCACTTGCTGGTGGAAGGAGAGTGTAAAAGTTATCTTCCTGGTACCCTAGGGGTAGGGCTAAGGCTAGGGCTAGGACTGGGTTAAGGTTAGGTTTAGGGTTAGGATTTGGGTTACAGCTAGGGCTAGGGGCTAAGGCAAGTGCTATGGTTAGGATTAGAGCTAGAGCTCGGGCTAGGGCTAAGGATAGGGTTATGGTTAGAGTTAGGGTTAGGAGTTAGGGCTTGAAATAGGGTTAGGGACAGGGATAGGGTTAGGGTTCTGGGCAGGGTTAGGGCTAGAGTTG
>CAOKZL010005414.1:0-10156 GCA_948472985.1 Iguana delicatissima | reverse complement strand
AACAGCATCTGTTCTGGCTTTGTTTTCATTATAATTTGTTTTAGTGGCAGTAAAACTTTGTGCCCCGGGGGAAGAAATAGTTTGATAGACCCTTCTTCCAAGGCCTCAGGCGGTTGTTAGGTTGCATGAAAATTAAAGTGGAATACTTTGCAGGAAAAAGGGGGAGAGAGAGTTGAAGCCATGGTTTGTGCATTTATTGAGGGAAAAATGAAAGGGAGAAAGAACAAAATTTATCCTTAATGCCACAAAAAACAGAGTTCATTCATTCATTCATTCTCCCCCACACACACACAAAAGTCTCTCTGTCTCTCTCTCCCCACACACACAGAGTGTGTGGGAGAAAAAAAAACATAGATTTTGGGCTTTTACAAAATGGAGACTGCATCTTGCAGGTCCCAGTTTCTACTGGAGCCTACCTGCAGGTTGAGATGGAGGGTTAAAAATTACCCCCGGGGGGGCAGTGCCAGCCCCAGAATTTTTGCTGCCTGGGACAACAGGCAAGATGGCATTCCTTCCTACCAAACCACTCCATGTACTTAAGCCAACCAAACTGGTAGCTGACTCCTATTGGGACTTTGGTGATGTGAGAGCAACCTTCATCATTCCTAAGACCTGAGGGCTAGCTTTGAGAAGTTTCGGCCAAGACCATGTGACATAGATTGCTCCATCCTCCAGCACCTCACTGACTTTCCCTTTTCAACTTCCCTTGGGGTAGCCTCCCCCTTTGTGCCTAATGACACCCCAAATGGCCATTTAAATAAATAATTGTGGTTATTTTGTTTTGTTTTGTTTTTTTGGTCTTCACAGGTTGCTCTGCTGTCGAATATTTTTAAAACAAAAAAAGGGTTTAAAAAAACCCCAAATATCCCAACACAACATTAAAACACTGAATGCATGCACCTTTCCTCCATCCCCCCCCGAACAGACAAAACTGGCTGTGGATGAGGGGATTTGTAGTAAAACACAGGTGGGAGGGTCCAGGATTTGGTTTCAAGCCAAAGGGTTTTGGGTTTTTTTTTTTGCATCAGAGTGGATGAAAGGTAAACCTTAGACCCCTGGCCAGATGCCTCAAAACCTCATTATGGGAATGTTGCCAAAACTGCTGCAGCAGTTCGGCCTTGGTTGGAAACCCGGAAGACTTTGCTGGTGTTTCTTTTTAAAGGATTTCCCCTCCAATTTCTTAAAAAATTATTCACAGCAGCAAACAAAATAATCACAAAAAAACACAAAATTAACAAATTGCAGTCAAATTTATTGCACACTAAAATTTAAAATGGATATAACCAGAGTTCAGAAGCAACTAGCTTTATTGAACTAATTCCTTTAAACAGCAACAAACTAACTACATTACATGTAACGGGAACTTCAAAGCTGTAACTTGGAATCCTGGGGTTTGGAGTTTAGGGGGAAAAGGGGCTTTTAGAATTCAGCAACTTAGTTGTAGTTTAAAATAAAAAAAAATCCACTTTTATGGCATTCAGTTTTAAAAATAATATCTGAAAAGTATCAGTTTTAGCTACTTTTGAGAAACAAGAGTACTAGAAACAAATCTAAATTATAACATGGCCTTGGAACTATGAATACCTACTTTTAAAAACAATACTTTTCCAAACTTTTAATACAAAACAATATGAAAACAGCAGCAGTCAGGTTTTAAAGAAAGAAAACCAAAAATAACCCACGGGAAAGGGATAGTGTTTAAATAAGAGGAGTGCATAAGTTTAGCATTGATTAATTCCTGAATGATTAAGAGGTCCTAAGTTTTCATGTTTGCTTCATTAATTTTTAAATACCCCAGGGTCTCCTGGTTTTTAAAGTAAAATGGGCCCCTAATGGAAAACAGATGTTACCCTCAGCAGGGCCGTTTTTTTATTACAACTTTGCAGAATTCCTGGGGGAAATTATTGTTTTTGGGCCATTTGGCTACAAATTGGCTGTAAAAGCCTTGCTGGATCACAGCAAAGGACTATTTATCAAGTTTCCAACGGGCCAAAAAAATAAAAACCCACCAAAAAAAAAAATTCTCATATATTCCAAGAGAACACAGAAGTAGTTCAGATATTCAGTGCCAGTTCAGTAAGTAGGGCCTTACTTTTGTTTTTTTTACAGTGTCTTTATATGGGGGTGTGGTGTTAACTGAAACAGAGGCTGGATGGCCATCTGTTGGGTTTTTTTGGGGGTTTTTTTAAAACCCCCCCCCCCCTTAACCCCAAAAATTTTTAAGGTTTAAATTTTAAATCCCAAAAATTTTTTTTTTTAAAAAAAAAAAAAAATTTTAAAAAAAATTTTAAAAAAAAAAATTCCCCCGGTTTTCCCCCCCCCCAAAAAAATTGGTTTTTACCCCCCCCCAAAAAAAACCCCCCCCCCCCAAAAAAAAACCCCCCCAAAGGGGAAAAATTTTTTTTTCCAAAGGGGGAAAAAGGGGTTTTTATTTTTTTTAAACCCAAACCCCAAAAAAACCCCCCCCCCCCCCCAATTTTTTTCCCCCCGAAAATTTTCCCCCTTTTGGGTTTTTTTTTTTTTTGGAAAAAAAACCCTTTTTTTTTTAAAAAAAATTTTTTCCCCCCAAAAACCCCTTTCCCCCTTTCCCGGGGCCCCCCCCCCCCCCCCCCAAAAAAAAAAAAAAAAAGGGAAAAAAAAAAATTTTTAAAAAAAAAATTTTTAAAAAAAATTTTTTTTTAAAAAAAAGGGGGAAAAAAAAAAAAAATTTTAAAAAGGGGAATTTTAGTTTCTTTTTTTTTGGGGGTTTTTGGGGTTTTAAAAAATTTTTTTCCCCCCCCAAAACCCAAAAAAAAAAACCCCCCAAGGGAAATTTTGGGGAAAAAAATTGTTTCCCCCCCCCCAACCCCCCCCCCCCCCCCTTTTTTTTTTTTTTTTAAAATTTTTTTTTGGGGGGCCCCCAAAAAAATTTTTTTTCCCCCCCCCCCCAAAAAAAAAAATTTTTTTTTTTTCCCCCCCAAAAAAAAAAAAAAAAAAAAAAAAAACCCAAAAAAACCCCCCCTTTTTTAACACCCCTGAATTCCCCAAAACCAAAAAAATTTTTTGGAAAAAAAAAAAAAAAAAAAGGGCCCCTTAGGGGAAAAAAAAATTTTATAAAAAAAAATCCCAAAAAAAGGGAAAAAAAACCCCCCCCCAAAAAAAAAAAATTTTTTTTTATAAACCCCCTTTTTTTTTTTTTTTTTTTTTAAAAAATAAAAGGGGGGCCCCCCCCCCCCTTAAAAAACCCCCAAAAAACCCCCCCCCCCAAAAAAAAACCCCCCAAAAAAAATTTTGGGAAAAAAAACCCCCCCCAAAAAAAATTCCCCAAAAAAAAAAACCCCCCCTTTTTAAAAAAAACCCCCCCTTTTGGGGGAAAAAATTTTTTTTTTTTTTTTTTTTTTTTTAAAAATTTTTTTTTTTTTTAAAAATTTTTTTTTTTTTTTAAATTAAAACCCCCAAAATTTTTTTTTCCCCAAAACCCCCCCCCGAACCCAAAACCCCACCCAAAAACCCCAAAAAAAGGGGGTTTTTTTTTAAAAAAAAAAATGGAAAAAAAAAAAAAAAATTTGAAAAAGGGGGAAAAGGGCCCCCCAAAACCCCCAAAAAAAACCCCCCAAAAACCCCCCCCAAAAAAAATTAAAACCCCAAAAAAATTTTTTTTGGAAAATTTAAAAAAAACCCCCCCAAAAAAACCCCTTTTGGGGGGGGGGTTTAAAAAATTTTTTAAAAAAAACCCCCCCAAAAAAAAACCCCCCCCGGGGAAAAAAAAAACCCTTTTTAAAAAAAAAAACCCCAAAAAAGGGGAAAAAAAATAAAAAAATTTTTTTTTCTTTTTTGGGGGGGGAAACCCGAAAAAAAAAAAAACAGGAAAATTTTTTTAAAAAGGGGGGCCAAAATTTTTTTTAAAAAAAAAAAAAAAAAAAACCCCCCCCCCCCCCCCCCCAAAAAAAAAACCCCCCCCGCCCCCCTTAAAAAAAAAACCCCCCCCCAAAACCCCCCCAAAAAAACCCCCGGGAAAAAAAACCCCCCCCCGGGAAAATTTTTTTTGTTTAAAAAGGGAAAAAACCCCCCCCCACCCTTTTTTTTTTAAAAGGGGCCCCCCACCCCCCTTTTTCCCCCCCGGGTTTTTTTCCCCCCAAAAAAATTTTTTTTTTCCCCCCCCCAAAAAAAAAACCCCCGGGGTTTGGGGGGGGGAAAACCCCAAAAAAAAAATTTTTTTTTTTTAAAAATTTTTTTAAACCCCCCCAAAAAAAAAAAAAACCCCCTTTTTTTTTTTTTAAAAAAAAAAAAAAAAAAAAAACCCAATTTTTCCCCCCCCCAAAAAAGGGGGCCCTTTTTTTTACCCCCCCAAAAAAAAAAAAAAAAAAATTTGGGGGGGGGAAAAAAAAAAAGGGGGTTTTTGGGGGGAAAAAAATTTTTTTTTTTTTTTTTTAATTAAAAAAATTTTGGGGTTTTTTAAATTGGGGTTTTGTTTTTAAAAAATTTTCCCCTTTTTTTTTTTTATTTTTTAAAAAACCCAAAAAGGGGGGGCCCCCCCCCCCAAAAAAAAAAAAAAAAACCCCCAATTAAAATTTTTTTTTTTTTTTTTTAAAATTTCCCCCCCCAAACCCCCCCAGGGAAAACCCCCGGGGGTTTCCCCCCCCCCCAGGTTTAAAAAAGGGGAAGCCCCTTTTTGGGAAAAAAAAAACCCTTTAAAAAAAATTTTTTAAAAAAAAAAAAAAAAAAAATTTTTAAAATTTTAAAATTTTTTAAAAAAAAAAAATTTAAAAAAAAAGGAAAACAAAACCCCAAAAAATTTTCTTTTTTAACCCAAACCCCGGGGAAAAAAATTAAAAAAAAAAAAAAAAAAAAATTTTTCCCCCTTTTTTTTAAATTTTTTTTTTAAAATTTTTTTTTTTCCCCTTTTTTCCCCCCTTTTTTTTTTAAAAAACCCGGAAAAAAAAAAAGGGGGGGGGAAAATTTTAAAAAACCTTTATTTTTTTTCTTCCCCCCAGGGGGGAACCCCGGGGGGGGGAAAAAATTTTAAATTTTTTGGTTTTCCCCAAAAAGGGAAATTTTTTGGGGGGTTTTTAAAAAAATTAAACCCCTTTTTAAAACCTTCCCGGAAAAAAAAACCAAAAAAAAAAGGTTTTTGCATTTTTTTTTTCCCCCCCGGGGGAAAAAAGGGGGCCCCCCCCCCAAAAACCAAAACCAAAATTTTTTTTTTCCGAAAAAAGGGGGGAAAAAAAAAAAAAAAGGGGGGGTTAATTTTTTTGACCAAAAAATTTTTTGGAAAGGGGGGAAAAAAAAAAAATTTTTTTGCAAAAAAAAAATTTCCCTTTGGGCCCCTTTTTTGGGGCCCCCCCCCCAAAATTTAAAAATTTTTAAAAAATTTTTTTTTTTAAAATTTTTTCCCCTTAAAAAATTTTGGGGGGGGGGCCCAAAAAAAGGTTTCCCAAAGGGAAATTTTTTTTTTGCATGGAAAATTTTTTTTTTTCCCCGGCCTTTCCCCTTTTTTCCCCAAAAAATTTTTTTTTGGGGGGGGTTTTTTGGAAAAAAAAAAAAAAAAAAAAAAAAATTTTAATTTTTTGGGGGGGGGGGAAAAAAAAAAGGGAAAAAAAAATTAAAAGGGAAAAAAAAATTTTTTTTTAAAACCCCGGGTTTTTTTGGGGTTTTAAAAAATTTTGGAAAAATTTTTTAAAAAAAAGGGTTTTTTCCCCCCCCCTTTTAAGGAAAGGGGGGGAGGCAAAGGGGGGAAAAAAATTTGGGGAAAATTGCTTCCAATAATCTAAAGTTTTAGAACATCCTTGGTAAAAGGGCACATGCCTAGACTGTTTCAGCTAATAGCGATTGATACTCTGTCTTTTGTGGATCTTGCATGGTATTTTCTTTGCGTTTTGTTCTTCTGGCCTTTACCACAGTGCGCATCGCTGTCACAAATCAATCAGCTGTGCTTCTGTTTGTAGAGCAATACGTAACTGAACGAAGTAAGATGGTACATAGCTACCAATTGCTCTACAAACAGAAGCACAGCTATTTATTTGTGACAGCGATGCGCACTGTGGTAAAGGCCAGAAGAACAAAACGCAAAGAAAATACCATGCAAGTCCAAAAGACAGAGTATCAATCGCTATTAGCTGAAACAGTCTAGGCATGTGCCCTTTTACCAAGGATGTTCTAAAACTTTAGATTATTGGAAGCAATTTAATTAGGGCCTTGGGGTTTCTATTCAGCTCCTTTAGAGCATTCATAGCAGTTTGCTGGGGGAGGCAGGACGCTGGACTAGATGAAACATTGGTTTGACCCAGTATGGACTCCATATTCAATAAATGACTTGGTGCATGTAAAAATTGTGTCTCTGACAGCAGGTAACTTTGCCAATAAATTGATATAAGTCAGTAGACATTAATCAAATTTGCCAGCCCATGCTGGGTTTGCCAGCCAACACACAGAGTTCAGGATAAGAGAGATCTAACAACACTCCAAAGGAACTTGTTCAGATTATGAGAATGGAGAAAGAGGTGCACCCACTTTGTACAACTGCAGCAGTTTGACAGGAGTTTAATAGCTATAGCTGCATCCTAACAATTTCTGGGATGTAAGAGCTTCCCAAGGTACTTAGATTTTGTTGCCAGATAGCTGTACTGCCATAATTCAGGTCAGTGCATTAGAAAATTCTAAGTACCTTGCCAAACTACAGATCCCTGGATTCTGTAGGACAGTAGAGCCACAGCAGTTAAAGTGATATCAAACTGCTATATTTGTGCAAGGGAGATATGGCCTTGGAGCGTACCACCTGCTGCAGACAGGAAGAGCACAGAACCAAATCCAAGGTGATATTTATGAGATTTCTCTCTCAAGTGCTCCTGCTCTGGAGAGTTTCCCAGCATCCTAGAGTCAGATTTTAAGGTACACAGAGGACCACAAGAAGTAGGGAGAATTTCCTCCCCACCCCAGTTTGCATCCCTGAAAACAGCTTTCACAAGTACAATGACAGTGTGGGAGATCAGTCTGTGTTGCTTTTTTTTTTTTTCACACTTTACAGTGTTGGGAAATTGCATGCTGGCTGTGCTTGAAGTCTGGATGAAAAAGTTATAATAATTTGGCTGCAGCTTATGCTTTCCTGAATAATGGTTAACATTGTCTATTATGTATTGAATTTAAAATGCAATACTACTAGTTTAATGAATGGCTGGGTAATCTTAGTATTGTTGTTGTGTGCCTTCAAATCATTTATGATTTATCACAGGGTTTTCTTGGCAAGATTTCTTCAGAGGGGGCTTGCCTTTGCTTTCACATGAAGCTGAGAGAGTATGACTTGCCCAAGATCACCCAGTGGGTATCCATGGGTGAGGGGGTTTGAACCCTGATGTTCAGAGTTTTAGTCCAATGCTACACCATGCTGGCTTTCTCTTACTATTGTAATACTGTATTATTGCAATGTGGGATGGTCTTCAGTTTTCATTTTGTCTTGCTATTCTGGTGTTGGGATCCTCTTTGGGCACATGGTATGGAAAGGCAACATGCAAATTAAAAGTGGTGAAAGTGTCAGGTTTTAAGGCCAACTTTGAAACCCAGTTCAAAATGAACAAATACAAATGTCTTGCTCATCATCATGACCCTCCAAGACATAAAATCAACTACTGAGGCAAATGCTATTCTAGACACACTGAAAACAGGAGGAATAGACTCTTTGTTTCTCTCTTTCCTCACCAGTGCACATGTGTGTATTTTTTATTTTGTTCTCTCAGTGAATACCAAAATTGGTATTTGAAATGTAAAGGTCAAAACCTTCTTGGGAAAGGTCGAGAGGATTTAACTGTGGGAACTAATATTATAGAGCTAAAAGTATATGCAGATTTCATACAAGCACAAAAGAAAGTTGCATTTAGCTCCCTGGAGATAAAAACACAGTATCTTATTCAAAGGCCTCCCAAAGCAGTCAGTAAATAATTGTTTCTTGGACGCTCCCCCCACCCCCACTTGCCCAGCCTCCATCTTCCATGCTGATGCTAACAGAATGGGAGGGAGGACCCCAGGTGGTTTGGCTGACATTCGAATCAAGACGTCTGCAGCAGAAGGCTCCTGTTCTAGCTGTGCATGGGAGTGGGTGGAACGGCCGCACTGTGTTAAGAAACAGGGGTTGGGAGAGGACTTGTGAATGCAGGAAAGCTATTTAAGTTACCCATTGGATGCTTACAGACAGAAAAAAAAATCTGCCTGTGGAAGGAAATAATTGTTTTAAAAAAAAAATAAGCACAAGCATATTTAGATTCTTTGCATATTCATTAGGTTATCCTTTTGTTGTTATTTGCTGTCAAGTCAATTGCAGTTTAGTGCAACCCTTTGAAGGAGAGACCGCTAAATGCCATAGATGTCAACTACTCTCCTCAGGTTTTACAAACTCAGTACCATGGCTTCCCTGATTGATTGACTGAATCAATCTACCTGTAATGCAGTCTCCCTATTTCCTACTGTTTTCTGCTTTACCAAGTGCTATCATTTTGTCCAAGGAGTCATATCATCTCATGATATGTCCAAAGTTTGACCACCTCAACTTAGGGCCTTTCCGCCCTACACTGTTAAAATGCTATTATTCCACTTTCAGCATCCTGTGGAATTCTGGGGTTTGTAGTTTACTGAGGCCAAGAGCTATCTAGCTGAGAATTCCAAATGCCCCTCCCTAAACTGCAAGCCCCAGGATTCCATAGGTGTTGAAAGTGGAATAATAGCACTATTACAGTGTAGTGTGGAAAGACCCTTAGTGATCTTGGATCTTAATGAGATCAGCCTTATTTTCTTGCTCCGTTGTCTCTTGGCTGGTCCATGGTATCTGTAGAACTCTCCCTCAGCACCATACTTCAAATGAGTTGATTTTCTTCCTGTCAGCTTTCTTCATTCCCAACTTTCATTTCATAAACTAAAAACATTACAGAATTAGAGAACAATTGTATACTTAAATGTGAAGTCCATTGAATTCAAGCCAGGGAGGGGGATCTCAGATGAAGTTAGTGTGGTCATGTGCCCTTTATTTAGAGGAAACTCATCTATCAAATGACCTAATCTTTTACAGGGTTAAAAAAACCCACCTTTTAAAAACTGAAAAGGCCCGGGGGATGGTTTTTAAAAGGCCTGGAAAGGGGGTTAATCTTTTTCCCTTTGGCCCCCTTTCTGTGGGAAATTTTCCCTGTTGTTTTTGTTGTTGTTCGGGCTTTCCCCTTTGGTGCCCCAAGGTGAACCTATTAGGGTTTTTTTTGGCAAGATTTGTTCAGAGAGGGGTTGGTTTTGCCTTCCTCTGAGGCTGAGATGATATGACTTGCCCAAAGGTCACCCAGTGGATTTCCATGGCCAAGCAAGACTCAAACCCTGGTCTCCAGAGTTGTAGTCCAATTTCAAACCATTATACCATGCTTGCTCTTGGATGTTTATGTATATTATAACAATTCCTTCCAAAATTTTATATACACGCCAAATTTCCCTTTATTTTTTTAAAAAATTTTTATCCACTTCAAAAACATATATTCTGGAATGTATAGTTTTAGGTGTATTTACAGTGCTGTGCTAAAAGAGAGGTGGGGCTATATTTTTTTGGGTGTGGACTAAGGTTCTTTAGCATTAAAATTTTAAGTTCACCAAACAACAAGTTGCATCATCTTTTCAGATGGGGCCATAAGAATGAGTGGGGTATCAAAATATTACAACAGTGTGGTGTTAAACCCCGGGGAACCCCCTTTTATTTAAGGAATCCACAGAATCCAGCAGAAATATATTACTAGTGCTAACCCTGAAGTGCTTTTTTAATATAAGGTAGGGTTAAAATCATTAAAAATGACAAAAGTTTGGGAAAAGCCCCCAAGGGTCATCCAGTCCAATACCCTCCCATGTAGGAATACACCCTATGTAGATTCAAGTTGTTGACCTGGACTCAAGTCAGACTTAAATCACTTCAGTAATTACTTGGACTTTGACTAGCAATAAATGATGACTACTCCAACTAACTTGAGAGTTTTTAATTTTTATTGACTGACTTTCCCCCCCTTTTTAAAACATAACACATTCGTCCCGAAAGCTTACAACTTTGAACAACGCTTCCATCTCTTTTTTCCTACTGGTTACATTGCAATCTGTCTCAAACCCAAGGTGTCGGCGCATTTCTCAGAGGGGAACTGCAAACGAGTTAGGCAATGGGCTTGTGGCA
>CAOKZL010005413.1:0-10900 GCA_948472985.1 Iguana delicatissima | reverse complement strand
AATCTACAATAGTAATATTTTTTTCCCAAGTAATTAATAATTTTAATTTATTAAAAAACCCCTTTTCTTATTCTGTTAACTTTTAAAAAGCAAAAAAACCCAAAGCAAAACTAAATCTATTATTCTGTTTAAACTAAAACTGCTAAAATTCAGAAAACACTCTACAAAAAAAATGTCAAAACAAAAAAAAGGAAAAAAAAGGGAAATAATCTCAGAAACTTCCAAATGCTTTGACCCTTTTTCTTCTGATAATCCAAAATTTAAAAATTTATTTTCATAGAACCAAAGGGCCCCAAAAAAATTTTTTCCATTATAAACATATTTTCATTTATATTTTTTTATAATGAAACCCTCCACCATAGTAAAAATCATTTATTTCCCCATAAACCTTTTTTCTTAAACCATATATCATAAACCATTTTATTTACTAAATTTTTCAATTATTATTTTTTGCTTTCTTTTTCCCAGATTTTTATGATTTTTAAATATTCCTTTAAACCCTTTTTTAACATAACAACCAAAAAAAGGGTTTTCTCTTTCTTTATAAAAAAAATTTGTATACTTTAGGGATCCCTTTACCCAAAAAGAACTTTTTTTATTAAGGATTTCTTGCCATAAAGAACTTCATCATTTAATTATAATACTTTTTCTTAAAAAAACCTTCAAAAACCCAATTGTAAATTTTTTTCCTTAGAATAAAATTTTTATTTCCGTATTTTTAACTTGAAAGATGTAGTCTGCTTTTGTAACATCTCTTGAATTCCCCAAAATTTCCCCAAATCAGAAATTAATCCTTTTGATTTCTGTTAAAAGGTTTTATCCCTTCTTGTGTAAGTTAAAATTTTCCCAAATCACAATATATTTTTGAGGAAAATTTTTTTTTTCTTCACTTTTTCTTTTTTCGTGACAGTCTGTCATTTTTTATTTGTTTTTAAGATTTTTCATCTTCAATTTTTTCCCTTTAATTTTTTAAACCCAAAATTTTGTGAAAAAATTTTTGAAAACCCATCACATTTTTCCCTCAAAAAGATGCTGTAACTTGTTAAATTAAAAACAGAAAAAAAAAAAAATGTTAGGTATATCCTTTTTAATTTTGGAAACCCTCCAAAAAAAAAAGCCATGATTTTTGTTTTTTTTTCCAAAACAACAAATGCTAGTTCCCCAAAATTCCACTGAGCAAAAAATTACTGAGAGTTTTCCAAAATATAAAAGGGAAAAAAGGGGCAACCCAATAGAGGAGGGAAAAAAAAAAACGGAGCAAACCCTTGCTTTTTTTTAAAAAACAAAGCTTATTCTTTTATTAAAATCATTCAAATCAGAAAAATCCATAAAAAATTATTAAAGAAAAAACCAAAAAAAGTTAAAATCCAAGAGGGGATTAATTTTTTAAAATTTTAAAATAAAAAGAAAAAAATAACTAGAAGAAACAGAAAAAGAAATATTTAAAATTTTATCCCCAAAAAATTTTTAAAAAAGGGTTCCCCATGACAAAAAAGAGACCGTTTTTTTTAAAACTTATCAAGAAATTTTAAGTGTACAGGAAAAAAGTTAATGCCACTACAAGCAAAAGGGTTCCTATTTTTCTGTATGTATAAAAAAAATAAAAACAAAAAAAACCTACAAAGAGCCCCTCAATCAGTCATAGAGAAAAAGGTTGTGTTAGGTCAGCTAGAGGCAAAGAAAGAATGAACCTTAGCCCAATCTGGTCAGAGAAATGGACTTAGATGGGTCAAAACCTTTTTTGGGGGAAGTTTAACCAAACAGCTGTTATATAATACTTTTGCCTTAAATGAAATTCTAAAAATATTAACTCAATGTTTCCCAGCAGGAAATTATCGTTAACCACCAACTTATCAAAATTCCCATATGAACTCTAACACTTTATTCTTATAGTTATCTTAATAAATGTTACAAATTTTTTTTTTTTAAACAGTGATTTAGTCTAAAAAGTATACAAATATAAATTAACACAAAAAAACCCCCCCACCCCTAAAGTTATTAAGGGTTTTTAAACCCCATTCCAAAACCCTCACTCTTGTACAGAAAAAATAAGTTATAAAGGGGGGGGGAGACCCGGGGGAGAAGACAGAACGCCTAATCAGATTGAGAACTGCCAACCGAAGGAAGAAGGGTTTGTCATGGAGGTCTTTCTCCAAGAGTATGCTTGTTTTGGGAAAAAGCCCTAAAGGGAAATTCCAAACCATAATGTTTTGTCTTAACCTAACTGGAAAAAAGTTTTCCAGGAATCCCCAGAAAGCACTTATTAAGTTTAGAACAAAAAAATCCTTGCAAAAACATTTTTTACTTTCTAGAATCCCTCCCCCCCTTTCCCAAATTTTTTCCCATGCACATACCATTCTCATGCTCTAGCTTGTACCAGTCTAATGATGGGGGTTTTTTCATATTTGGTTTTGACTACCACAAAAATTTTTGAAGGGAATGTGGCTGTAAAGGGAAAAGGGAGAAAAAAGGGGCAAAGTCGGGTTTAAGCAACATAAGAGATGTGTCCCCTTTTTCCCAAAGGGGGGCCCCCTTTAAATAAATGAGTCCCCCTTTTCCAATTTCCCCCCTTTAAAAAATTTTCTGTTAGGTCATCAGACTCAAGGGCCAGTTTTCCTTTGACTGTAAGCATTTCCATACTACAATGTTAAAATTTTTTACCAATTTCCTGGGGAAATTTGGGGGGGTTTGAATTTGCACAAAAAAAGACTTTTGGCTTTTACATGTCCCTCGGGGAAACCCTAAAAAACCCCGGGACCCCCAAGGACCCTAAAAAGGGGAAACTAAAGAAAACTAAACATTGTAGTATGGAAATGGCCTGGGGGCCATCCACATGAAGGAATCTTCCCTTTTATCCTGTTTTCTCCCTTTAGAAGTTATGCTTTTTATAAAAATATGACTTTTTTTAAAATTTTTTTAAACAAGAAAAAAAGAAACACAAAAAACATAAAAAAAACAAAACAATATAAAGCCCTATACAACAAAAAAAATTTAAAAAAGAAAAATAAAAAAAAAAAAGAAAATAAAAAAAAAACCCCAAAACACTAAAATTTAAACTTTAAAAGTAATTAAAAAAAAATTTAAAAAACAAAAAAAAAAAGAAAAAAATTTACTATATTTAAAAACTGGTTCCCATCCTTGTTAAAAGCAGCTCCTACAAATAAATGATTTATAATCATTATTTAAAAACACAGTTTAAACTTTGTAGCACCTTATTTTTATAGTCATTATATTTCATACCTTTTTATTCCTAAACAAAAAAAACTGTTATTTATCTATGTCTATTATTCTAATATTGAACTGCCCCTAATTTCCCAAACTTTTTTTATTTAAATTTTCCAAATATTTCCATCCCTAATTAATTTTAAAAATAATCAATAAACACATATTCTTTCAACTAAACCATACTTATTAAAAAATTAAATCCAAAAAAAAAAAATCATCTTTCATTTTCATATCTTTCTCATACAGCAAAAAAAATTTTCCATGTCCATTTTCAGTAAAAAATTTACATAGCTTGGCAATCAAACCCCATCTTTAGAACATAGTAGTAATTAAAAATTTAATTTCTTTTTTTTTAAAAATCTTTGTTTTTTTTCCCAGAAATATAAAATAAAGATGTCTGTCCCAAAACCCATGAAATTTTAAAACCTTCTTCTTGAATTCCCCTAAATTGATTTTATTTCATTACCCTATCTTTTTTTCCCAAAAAGAGCATTATATGTTGAAAAACTCCCCTTTCCCGTTTACAAAAGTTTTTTGTTTAGAGCCCCAAAGAGGTGTCCTTGGACATAATTTTAAAACTCAAAAAAAGTCTTAAAAAGGGGACATCTAATAAATTATTTTTTAAAGGCTGCATTGACCTTTAACTTTTTTTGGACCATAAGAAAACATGTCATCCAGGTTTTAAAATCTTTATCTTCTAAATTCAGGAGTTTATTATCTTTTAATGTTATCAATTTTTTAAACCAAAGTCAAAATAACGCTAGAAAGAAAATTTTTAAAATTTTAAAAAACCAAGTTTTTTTAACCATTTTTATCATAACTAGCGAATCCCGGCATTCCCCAATTTTATTCAAAAAGGGCCCGAACTTGTTAGAAAGATTTTGAGATTTTAAATGCCCTCAATTTCCCCCAAAAAGTCCCACCCCCCTGTAACTTTTTCCCTTTTCCCCAAATCCAATCTGTTTCGGGTTATTAACAAAAAACAAGGTTGGGTTCCGGGGAAAATCCCCTTTCTCCTTGTGCTGGGCCCTTTGGGTTTCTCCATAGCCCCCCAAGAGCTTTTTCTGGCTTTTAAAGGCCCCTCCCTAACTGCCAAGCCCCCCCTTTTCCACAAAATTTTTTAAGCAGTCAATCATATGAGGTCAGTCAACCACCCAAACAAATCATAAAAAATTTTTGTAAAAATGGTTTTTTTTTTCAGCACTTCAGTTCTATCCTTATTTATCTTCAGCTGATTTTCCAAAATTTAAATTTTTTGGATGTAATTTAAATTTAAATTTAGTTTTTCAGCATAATCACCAAATCATCAACAAAGTTCCCCATTTTAAAATTTTGATTTTAAAATTTTCAACCCCCAGCTGTTTCAATTTTCTAATGTCTAACTGCATTTTTAAAAAAACTTTCTTTTGCTAAAATAAAAAAAAAAGAAAAGGACACGGGCCCCCTTTTCTTTTTTTTTTCCCTAATTGCAAAGGAGCCCCATTATCTCCATTAACTATAATTCTTGCTAGCTGATTTAATATAAAATTTAAAATCCAAGAAAAAACACGGGGAAACCAGAACTTTTTTCTGTGATTTTAAAAAAGGAAGTGCCATTTCCCTTATCAAAGGTTTTTTTTGCATTAAAAAAAAAATTTAGTGCTCCTTTTTTTTTCATTTGGCTTCCGGAATTACCCCTCACACTTTTCTTTCAATCGGGCTTAAAGATATTTAATTTCCAAACCTTAAAAAAATTTTTTTTAAAAAAAATTTATTTTCCAATAATTCCCTTTTTAAACCCTTTAACTAGGGTATTTTTCAAAAATCTTTTTAAAAAATCATCGTTTAAAGATTTTGGAAAAAGGTCCCTTTCTTAAAAAGGGGTTAAATCTTGTCCTTTTTTTTTAACAAAAAGTTTTAAATTTCTGAAAATTAGAATTGAAACACCAAAAAATTTTTAAAAATCAAAAAAACAAAGGCTTTTTTAAAATTTTTGGTAATGTAAAAATTTTCAGAATTTGATTTTTAAATTCATAAAAATTTTTTGGAAACCCCTTTTAAATTAAATGGAAAAACAAAAAAAAACCACATTGAAAAATGTATGATTTGTTTGGCTGCGTTAAATAAAACCTCATATGATTGACTGCTTAAGAAGATTTTGTGGAAACAGGTGGCTTGGCAGTTAGGGAGGGGCCTTTCAAATTTTCAGCCAGAGAGCTCTGAATAGGCAGGTTTTTTATGGGGAAAAGGCCTAAAGAAGGAGAAGGGAAAGGGGTTTCCCAAACCCAACCCCTTTTAAAGTTAAAAATCTGAAGAAATTTGGGTTGGGGAATATGGGAAAAAATTACAGGTAGTGGAGAAGACAGTTTGGGGGAAATTTGAGACATAAGATCTCAAAAACTTTCTAACAAGTATCGCCTTTGAGAAGATAAAAACCTGGGCAATGCCAGGGATATACGCTAGTTCATGATAAAAATGAGTTACAGTTAAAAACTGGTTTTTTAAATTTAAAATTTACTTTCTAGCGTTATGTTTGACTTTGATTTAAAAAACTGATAACATTAAAAGATAATAAGCTCCTGAATTTAGAAGATAAAGATTTAAAACCTGGATGACATGTTTATGATGGTACGATAAAGTTAAGGTCAATGCAGCCTTTAATAATAATTGTATTAGATGTGCCTTATTACGACTTTTGAATAAATATAAATTAAAAAATTTTGTCCAAGGACACCTCTTTGGGTCTCTAAACAAAAACTTTCTGTAGAACAGAAATGAGAGCTGGTCAACATATAATGCTCTTTTAAAGGGAAAATAGATCAGGGTAATGAAATAAAATCAATTCAGCGAATACAAGAAGAAGATTGTAATATACAGTGGCGTTCACACAGACATCTTTATTTATATTTCTGGAAGATAAAAAGAACAAAGATTTTGAAAAGAAGAAATTAGAATTTGAATTACTACTATGTTCTAATATGGACGTTTGATTGCCAAGCTATGTAAATTTTCACTGAAAATGGACATGGAAAATTTTTATTGCTGTCATGAGAAAGATACTATGAAAATAAAGATGATTTTAAGTTGTTGCTGATTTAATTTTTTAATAAGTATGGTTTAGTTGAAAGAATATGTGTTTATTGATTATTTTTAAAATTAATTAGTATGGGAAAAATTTGAGTTTAAAATAAAAAGTTGGAACTTAGGCAGTTTTAATATTAGAATAATAACATAGATAAATAACAGTGTTTTTTTGTTTAGGAATAGAAAAGGTATGAAATATAATGACTATAAACATAAGGTGCTACAAAGTTTAAACTGTGTTTAAGTAATGATTATAAGTACATTTATTTGCTAGGAGCTGCTTGTAACAAGGTTAACCAGTTTTTAAATATTAAATAAATTTTTTTTTTTTTTTTTCTTGTTTTAATTATTGTTTAATTACTTTTAAAAGTTAGAAGTGTTGGAGTATTGTTTTATATTTAGCATTGTTTTGTAGTTTTTCTTTATTTTTCTTTTAATTTTGTTTGTTGTATGGTCTTGTATGGTGTATCTGTGTTTATGTTCTTGTGTTTCTTATTTCTGTGTTTAAATATTTAAAAAAAGTCATATGTGTGAATCATGAGAAAAGACAGTAATGCTTTAAGGTAGAAGACAGGATAAAAAAGGGAAAATTGCGTTACATGTGGGGTAGGCTCAGGCCATTTCCAAAACTACAATGTTAAAAGTGCTTTAGTCCACTTTCAGATCCCCGGGGAAACCTGGGGGTTTTTAGTTTAGCGAGGGACATGAGAATTCAGCCAGAGAGTTCTTTGGGGTCAGTAAACTACAAACCCCAGAATTCCACAGGATGTTGAAAATGGATAAAGCACTCTTAACATTGTATATTTGGGAAAAGCTTACAGTCAAGGAAAGCATGGCCCTGAGTCTGCATGACCTGAGCAGAACGCTTGATGATGGAAAACTTGGAAAGGGCGCTATTCAAGGGCCCCCGTCAAAAGGCACCACATACTCTGCTATGTCAGCTTAGCCCCGACTTTAGCCATTTTACTCCACTTCCTTCACAGCCACATTCCCTTCAATGTTTGAGTGATCGAAATGGGGAGTTGGCTGGAGTATGAAAACCAAGGTCATTCAAAAGACTGGTACAAGCTAGAGCATGAGAATGGTATGTGCATGGGAAAGAACTGGAAGGGGGAGAGGTATTTTAGAAAAAAAAAACTGTTTTAGCAAGGATGTTGTCTGTGTTCTAAACTTAATAAGTGCTTTCTGGGCATATCCATGAAGACTGCTTATTCAGTTAGGTTAAAACAAGACATTATAGATTGCAAAATTCCATTGAGGACTTTTCCCAAGCAAGCATAAATCTTGGAGAAAGACCATCCAAAGACAAACCCTTCTTCCATATCGGTGTGGCAGTTCTCAATCTGATTAGGCGTTCGTCTTCTCCACTCAGCTCTGCCTCCCCCATTATAACATTAAATTTTTTTGTACAAGAGTGAGGGTTTTCAATGTGCATTTAGAACCACTTAATAACTTTATGGTAGTGGGTTTTTTTGTGTTAATTTTATATACTGTATACAACTCAAGCTAAATCACTGTTTAAAAAATAAACTGTAACATTTATTAAGATAACTATAAGAATAAAGTGTTAGAGTTCATATGCAGATTAGAGTTGATACAGTTCAGTGCAGTATAACAGATAAGTTCCTGCTCAGAAATAGTTCAGTCATATTTTTAAAATTTTATTTTGGGAAAAGTATTATATAACAGCTGTTTGGTTAAACTTCCACCAAAAAGGGTTGACCCCCATCAAGTCCCCCTCTGACCAGATTCAGCTAAGGTTCAGTTACTCTTCTGCCTCTCACTAGACCTCAACACAACCATACTCTATGACTGATTGAGGGGCTCTTTGCTAGGATTTTATTGCTTTATTACTTTATACATACAGTAAATAGGAACCCTTTTGCTTGTAGTGGCATTAACATTTCCTGTACACTTAGAAAACTTCTTGATAAGTTTTAAAAACAAAACTTTTTGTCATGTGGAAATTTTTTTAAAACCCTTTTTGGATACAAGTTTTAAATATATATCTGTTTCTGTTTTCTTTTTAGTTATTGTTTGCTTTTTATTTTGAATTTTTTTAAAAAAATTTAAGTGCCCATCTTGGATATTTAACTGTTTGGTATTTTTGGATGCTTAATAATTTTTTATGGATTTTTCTGATTTGAATGATTTTAATAAAAGAATAAGACTTTGTGTTTATTAAAGAGAGCAATGACTTGCTACGTATTTTTTTTCCTCCTCTATTGGGTTGTCCTTTGTTTACCTTCTTTCTTTGGAAAACTCTCAGGGGAAATTTTTTGCTCAGTGGAATTTTGGGAACATAGCATTTGTTTTTTTGGGGAAACTGAACAGAAATCATGGCTTTATTTTTTTGGGAGGGTTTTGAAACTAATGAGGATATACCTAGACATTTTTTTTACTTTTTCTGTCTTAATTTAGAAAGTTACAGCATCTGTTGAGGAAAAATGTGATAGGCTTACAGGACAACTGTCATCATTTTCACAAAACTTTGGTCTGAAATTCAAGGAAATTAAAAGATGAAGATTTTAAAAAAACAGGAACTGGATGAAATGACAAAATTGTCACAAAAAAAAAGTGAGAAAAAATTCCTGCAAGAGATATATTGTGACTTGGAGATTAAACTACAAAGAAGGGATAAACCTTCAACAGAAGATGCAACGAGTTAATATTTCTGATTTGGGGAAACCTGGGGTTTTTTAAAGAGATGTTACAATGCAAGCTACATCTTTCAAGTTAGGAGAATACGGAAAGGGGAATTTTATTACTAAGGAAATTTTGACAATTGGCTTCTGAATTACAGGTTTTTTTAAGAAAAGTATTATAATTAAATGATGAAGTTCTTTATAGACAGACTCCTTAATAAAAATGTTCTTTTTGCTGAGGTATCCCCAAAGTTGGATTTTTATCTATAAAGATGAGAAAAAACCATTGTTTGGGTTTTTATGTTAAAAGGTTTGATAGGAATATTTAAAAATCATCAAACTCTGGGAAAAAAAAGAAAAAGACTAATAAGTTGGAAAATAATGTTAGTAAATAAAATGGTTTATGATATATGGTTTAAGAAAATGGTTTATAGTGAAGATGGAAGTGATTTTTGACTATGGTGGAGTTATGATTATAACGAAATATAAATGAAAATATGTTTATAATGGAAAAATGTTTTAGGGCCCTTGGTCTATGAAAATGATTTATGTTTATTTTTAGAGAAAAACCCAAAACATTAAAATTTCTAGATACCCCCCTTTTTTCCTTTTTATCTTTTTCTGACATTTTTTTTAGAGTGTTTTTGGAATTTTAGAGTTTTAGTGTTGCACAGAATAATCAGATATTAGTTTATGCTTTAGTTGTTTTTAAAAATTTAAAAACAGAATAAGAACGGTTTTTTAAATGACTTAAAATTATTAATTACTTAGAAATACTATTACTATTGTAGATTCAGATTTATAAAAAAAAATAATAAAGCAGAAATTTTTAATCTTTTAATTTTTGTATTATTTTATGATTTAATAGTGTTAACTGTTAGATTACTAGTTGCTACTGGCAGCAGGGGGGAGGAAAACATTTTTGGTTATGATAGTTAGCAGTTTGGTGTGTTGCTTATAGTACTTTATTAAAACTGTTTTTTTGTTATCCTTTGTTTTGTCTGGTTGATCTGTTGTATTTTGTTTTTCCTTTGCTTTCTATTTTATTATTCAAAAATTATCTTTAAAAAAAAAAGTCCTTACATTTGGCCAGATGCTATTTTTGGTCTGGACTGAGACAAGATATGGAAGCTTACATCAAAAAATTACCCAGTTGTTACCCTGTAAACTGGGGGTTCTGGGGGGGACGCCCAAAAACCAAACCCAAAAAAGCAAAGTGGAAAAAATTTGCTGGAGCACTCTCTTTGGGTAACGAGAGGCAAGGCAACACAGTGAGATCTTTTATCCAAAGTATACCGGTTTAGGTCAGAGAGGAGTCAAGCAGTTTAAAATACTAAAAGTTTTATTAAACAAGAAAAAAAAAAAAAACTCAAGCACACCAACCTTTGTGAGGAAAGAAAAAGAGTTTAGTGGAGAAACAAGCAATTTTCCACATTTCCAAAGTCCAAGACACCATTTGGGGAAAAGAAAGGGGCTGGGGACCAAGGGGAACCTGCTGAGCGAAGGGGCAGCAAGACGATCCGGCGAGAGTTCCCGGGCGGTTTCAGTGATTCACCAAGGTTTTAAAAATGATTTCAGCAAAATCCAGCGAGAGTTCTAAAAGAGCTCTAAAAACGGAACAACTTTTATAGGGACAGAACGACCGCAGGTTAGTCTGGTCTTTGCAAGAGTACAGTGAGTCTTGGTCTGGGGGGCAAAGGCTCTGAAAGGTTGGAATTTGCATGATTAGTTATGAACCGAATTCAATAGTATGGCTGAGATGTAAAATGCCCGGGTAGCCGGGCCTTTAAAACCCGGCTTTCCAGGGTGTTTTTACAGGCAAAAAGTCTTTTTTGTCTTGCAATCAAGGTGTTTGTTTTCGGGGGGGGGACCCACTGAAATGGAACTGGCTATATCCCGGGATTTTTAACCATCACCCATGCCTAACATCGCGCTTGTTCGGGGGAAACGTTACAAACACTTAGTTA
>CAOKZL010005409.1:0-11795 GCA_948472985.1 Iguana delicatissima | reverse complement strand
CCTTCTTCTTCCCATATATTATCTGTAGTGAAATAGAGTTGTGGTCTGAAAGCACCTTTGGTAATATCTCCATGTCCTTGATGCACCCATGCATGGTTTTGGAAATAAAAAACATGTCAATCCTGGACATGGAGTTATGTCTATCTGAATAAAAAGTAAATCCCTTCTCTGCTCCATATTTCAGAGTCCATACATCGACCAAAGCCAATTCATCTGTCATTTTGAAAAAAAAATTGTGGGAGTCGTCTCTGATTTTTCTTTATTGGTTTAGTTGAACCTCTATCTTGTACCGGGCACAAGACACCATTCATATCACCGAAGATTAAAAGATTCTCTTGAAGGTTATCAGCCGTGTACTCCACCAATATATTCCTGATTTTTGCATAGAATCTTTCTTTATTGTCTATAGGAGCATATATCCCAACACACAAAATTGATAAGCTTTGTATATTTACTTTAACTCCCAAGTAGTGTCCTTCAGGGTCACTAAATATTTCATGCGCTTCCAGGTTGTTGTTGACATACAGCACAACTCCACGTTTCTTCTTTCTCCATGATGCAGTGAAGCATTGCCCTAATCTTGGATTTTTTAAGAATTTGACGTCTTTATCTGCAATGTGTGTTTCTTGCAGGCAAATGATATCAAATTTATCTTTTTCCAAGTGGTGAAATATGTGCCTACGTTTGTATTGCGAATTTAGTCCTTTTGTATTCCAGGAGACTATCTTCAACACCATTTTATTATCTGCTTTAATATGTGTAGCTTAATCGTCTTGTACCTCTTGCTCCTCTCTATTCATGGATTGGTCTTCCTCGTCTTCTTTCTCACTACATCTCTCTGAGCCTTCCTGATCTTCTGAGTACTTGGAATCTTCTACTTGTAGTTCCGTTCATGGTGCTCTATATTTCTGGTCTTCTTCGTCTGGAATCGATACCCTTCTCTTCTTTTCCGAGTAATTCTCTGAATCTCGTAGTTCTCTTCTTAGGCTTTGCGCTATTTCCTTGGTTTTTTCTATATTGTATACTCTATATTTCTTTTGATGATATATAAAGAAAATCCCTTCTCTCCTGTTCCAGGTATAAGCGATGTTGTTCTTTAGCAATAGCTGAGTTAGAAACCTATATTCTTGTCTTTTCTTTAGCGTTTGTGCCAGTATGTCTTTATAAATTTTCACTTCCTGAGAGTCCACACTTAATTTCTCTTGATAGCTCTTTTGTAAAATGAGATCTTTCATCCTCAAATTTGAAAAACTAATAACAATATCTCGAGGCAAGTTTCTTTCTTTCGCCACTCTGGAATTAACTCTAAATATCCTCTCAATACTTGCGTGGATTCTTTCTTCCGGTAATTGGACATAGTCAGATAAAGAATTTGTAATTTTTTCATAAATGTCCTCTGACTCTCTCTCCCGTAGTCCTCTCAGCTTCAAACAATGGTCCCTGTATCTCAGTTCTGAAATATTAAACCTCCTTTCGTCCATTCGCTGTTTCTCTTTAATTTGCTCTAATGTCTCTTCCACTTGTTTTGTCCTCTCTTGCAATTTCATCATGTCTTCTTTAATATTAGTTACTTCTTTGGAGATCTGAACCATTTCTCCCCCCAATCCATCTATTTCTTTCCTAATTTCTGCTTTTATCTCTGTTCTTGCCTCTTTTATGTCTTGTTGTATTTCTTGTCTTAATTCTGTTCTTTGTTTACGTAATTCTTCTAATATTAAATTGGTATCCACCGATGCTGTCATGGTGTCTATTGAAGCTCGTCTTTGTGAAGAAACCGAAATCATTGTCTGTTTCATAGCTGCTTTTCTTGTTCTAGTAGCCCTTACTTAAACTTAATTCAGTACAATTTAATACAATTCAGCACAGTTCAATACAATTCAATACTGATATATTTCTATCTATATGTATTTATATATAGAGATAGATATAATTTTTATCCCTAAAGGATTATATCATATATCTAATACTATAGACCTTTTCTTATTCTTATTTCTTATTCAATCTCCAAAAAACATATATATAATTATATTTTCCCTTGAATCTCACGTGTAATTTTCAAATGGACCAGCAGATGTCACTGTTGGACTAGCTAAGAATTTATTGTTTTTGTTATACTAGTTAGCCACAGGTGTCCTTAATTATTTAGCCAGCTCAGCAGTGATACAGTTTCAAGGTCATTATAATGAGATATCTCTATTCTGTTCTAAAATAGAAGATATCTCTATGTTGCACTGAGATAGAAGAATTTAATCCTCCCAAATGGAAAACACTGTTAGTTCTTATTTCTTTACAACTCTACCCCAGCACTATTCAATTTTAACACCCTTACGCAGCACCCCTCGCCAAATTGTCAAATTGCTAGCACAGACCCTTACTTCCCTTTTTTGTGATCCGCGGCCAATATGGCCAATAGCAATGTCAATATTTTCTAATAACAGTAGTAACAGTAACAATAATAGTATTTCTTCAGTTAGACTTTGTAGTGTAGCGTCTTCGTCTTACTGATTCAGGGTTATGCTGTCACCACCTCGATCGTCCTTGTTCTTTCTTGCTTTCTTTGTTGTCTCTTTCCTTCACCCAGTTCATCCGCTCAACACTGTAACAGTCAGCTTTACTCTATCTATTTTACACAATAAGTTTCCTTCTCAAAGACAGTACACCATCGATCTTTCAATCGCAATCTTTTGATCTCCGGGTTTAATAGGTGCAGCAATCCTTCAAATATCCTTGTTAAATGTCTTTGAATATTATCCTCTATAATTCCTAATCCAATTCTATTTACGTCCGTTCCTCAGTTCGTCTGAGGGGGGGTAGCCTCAGCAGAAGCAGAAGCAAAATTATAGTAAGAACAAAGTCTAATTATAGCAAAGTCCAATTTTTGCAAAAACAGAGTCTATAACCAAATTCCAGAAGGGGGATAGCTTAACTTAATATTCTCCCCTCAAATCAAAGCTCATTTAAAGTAAAATAAAAGTTTTTCTAGGCACTCAACTGAACGCAAAGAGAACGGTGGAGGAAATTATGTCGCCACTTCTCTTTCTTCTCTTATGTTTGCGCAAACAAAAAAAACCCAAAGTGAAATTACTTTCCCATCTTGATACGATCTGCTGCAAAAATTTTAAGCTTAACAAAAAAGAAAAAAAACAGAGAAAAAAAAGTCTTTTAAAAGGTCTGGCGTTGCTAATGAGGAGCTAAAAGCTCTAAGCTCATGGGCAGTTGTGGCAATTCTTCAATCCTCCGCCGAAGTCCATTCACCCTCCAACTTCTCCTCCTTGGGCTTGCGGGCTGGCAGTTTGCGGATCCCTGTCGAACTCCCTCTGGCTTCCCTTTACTGGGGGAAAACTCATCCAGACGTCCTGACAAAAGGATCGCACGACTCGCCTCGGGTTGGATGATACAAAAACAAGTCCGGAATCGCTGCTTGTGGCGACCACCTAGACACCGCGCTTGTCCTAGGTGGCCGTCTGCTCTGTCATTAGACCGGATCCACCAAAAAGCCCAGACTTGAGATTTGACTTGAAAGTATCTTCTAGGACTTCCGAGACTTGACTTGAGACTTGAAGGTAGAGACTTCAGACATGACTTGAGACTTGGAGTGAAATACTTAAATACATCACTGCAGTTCATAGTGATTACTAATCAGCTTCCTGAATTACAGCTAATTCTATTTTGCTTTCAGCCTTAAAGATCTGCAAAAGGTAGCAGTTCTGAAACTGACCATACTTGGTACTTAGCCAAGTTGTCTACTGTGGTGGGACCCCTACCTAGGCTGGCCCAGCAGTCCCAAACCTTGGGCTCCTGTCAGCAGCTTGCCCTTTTACCCTCAAAATCCCTCTCTGGATCCCGTACACAGGCCTCAAGTTAATTCCTATTATGGACTATTGGCTGTATTAATGAGTGGGTTCAATGTGGTAAGCACGAGCACTCTCCTTAAATTGGAACAGTCTGACTCAGTTGGAGAAAATAAAACAAGTGAAGATTTATTACAAAACAAATAAGTTAAACAAGAAATCCCTAAACTTTTTTCTTCATCCACAGCTCCCAAATCCTTATTCAGAGCTTCACTCTGCCCAACTTCTCTCTCTTCCTTCTTTTCCTTACCTGACTCTAACAGAACACCCTCTAGCTTGTATCCTTCCTATGCCCCCCTACAGGCCCCCCATTGCAACATTCCCTGTGTTGGGTAGCCCTCCACATTTTAGTTATGGGACATGTAGTAGGAGTTAAGTAGCAGCTTGCTTGTAACAATGTATGAGAATCAGAGACCGTTAGATAAACAAAGCTAGGAATGTAGTGATAAGTGCCACCAGGCTAAACCAGAACTTCAAGGTCTCTTGCAGGCGGGATGAGAAACTCTTTGCCTCCATGTTTTGAATTTTGCTAATTGCCTCCAGTTCACTCACTGAAGTCCCGTACTATGTATCATGCTCCTAATAAATAGTGTTTACGCACTGTTATATTTGTGTGTATGAATTCAGTTTCTGACAAAGTGAGTGAACTCCTGTAAAAAATTATAACAATATGTATCAAAAAACTGAAGAAGAGCCTCAAGAAGAGGAAGCATCCGGTGGAGCTGTCGAAGCTCCAGGCGAAGGAATTGCCAAAAGAGATGAGACAGTCCCCAGCCAGCCTCCTGATGTGAGACCCAAGACACGGCTTTTGATTCCTGCATCCGCCCTGATTGGAGGCCAAACCTGGGCCTGGGGAGAGAGACCAGAAACTGCTCGTCGCCAACAGCGCCGGGCTACGAGATGGGACACGTTGACTGTCGAGACCAGCTTGATGGAACAACTTTTAGCCAGAGAAAAAGAAGTGGGAAAGCAGCGAGAAGAAATTTCTAAACTGAGAGCTCAGCTGCACTGGAGACTTCTGGTGCCTCAGGTTGGGAACGCGCCACCCCAGGTTTCAGCAGCAGCAGCTGCTGCAGCGGCTGTGGCACCTGCACCTCCCGGGTTACCAGCACTGCAAGTGGGGCCCTGGCCTTTTCGAGAGTTGAAAACCAGTTATGATGGCGATGGAGCCACCCTCACATACTTTCTCAACATGGCCCCTAATTATATGATCGACTAAGGGAACAGTTTCCTGGATGATACTGCCAGAATCAGCTAACCTGAGCCATCACCTCAAAGGAGAAGCAGCGGAGTGGGTCGCCAGCCTGTTCAACTCATGAGCTGAAGAAACAGCTGACTTGCAGCTGTTCATGCATCAACTTACAGAAAGGTTCGAGGATCCTTTCTTCCAAGAAAAAGCCAGATACCAACTGAGAAAATTGCACCAAGGAAAAGGAACTGTTGGCGAATACACCCGAGAATTCAGAAAGTTAGCCACTAAGGTCGCAGAATGGAAAGATGACACCCTCAAGCAATTTTTCCAAGACAGATTAAACCCCACCATCTTAGATCGCTGCCTGACCTAAGGGGATCTTGCCAGTCTCCTGGGATGGATGCAACTCGCCGGAGAAGTGGAAAGCATCATGGAGAGTGTCCAGCTTGCCCGGCAAAGACAAGCACAAGAAAACCATCGCTGAACCCCGGCACCCCAAAAAATCACTTTCCTGAACAGCGAGGAAAAGAAAAAACGACTCAAAGAAGGCACCTGTTTCCAATGTGGGGAAAAAGGCCACATCACCAGCAAATGCCAGGGACTGAAGAAACCCACTGAAGAAGAGTCGGGCACCCCCACAATCCAGTCTGTATCCTGCAAAGCTGACACCCCAAAGCCGCCAGCCAAACGTCCCACCGGCAGAACTGCTGCTGGGGCTTATGATGGTGAGGATAGGCCATTGACTACATCTGATTTGGACAGTGAGGATTGGGATCCTGACCAGTTCGCGAATGTAAGTACAACCAAAATGTACATGTATATGCTACAGTAACCTTACAAAGAGATGATGGGAAATCACAAATGTACAGGGCCTTAGCTGACTCAGGCTGCATAACTAGTTTATTGAATCCCACCGTGCCAAAAGAACTTGCAGTAAAGTTTGAACCCCTAAAAAAGTCCGTCAAGTTATCTCAAGTGGATGGCTCACCCATGGCAGGAGGCCCTGTATGGGAAAGGACCAAACCTATATCCCTGTACAAGTGGGAAAATTACAGGGGCAGTTACATTTCCTAGTGCCCACCAAAATCGAGTTTCAAGTAGTTCTTGGGTATGACTGGCTAAAAAAACAGAGTCCCCAAATTGACTGGACCCAAAGCTTACTCAAGCATAACCATGATGTAAATCTAGTGCCCGTACCAAATTCCCCTGACTCAGCACTTACTTTGGGTCTTGAGGAACTGCAGAAAATCCCATTAGAATACCGAGACCTGCAGAAAGCTTTTGAAGACCATGAAGCAGACAAACTGCCCCCGCACAGAGATGGAGCTAAAATTCCCAAACCCAAGATATACCCTATGAACAACCAAGAACTAGAAGCTCTAAAACAGTGGTTCTCAACCTGTGGGTCCCCAGATGTTTGTGGACTTCAGCTCCCAGAAGCCCCAGCCACTGTGGCCAATGCTCAGGGCTTCTGGGAGTTGAAGTCCACAAACATCTGGGGACCCACAGGTTGAGAACCACTGCTCTAAAAAGATTCCTGAACAAAAACTTACAACGTGGATTTATTAAACCTTCATCGGCTCCCATAGCTAGTCCAATATTTTTCCGCAATAAAAAGGATGGAGGAGAACCGAGGCTCATCGTTAACTATAACTTAGTTAATCAGGCAGTATTGCCTAACATGTACCTGATTCCTTTAACCAAGGATATCCTAAATCAATTGATTAAAGGCAAATTCTTCACCAAATTAGACCTCAAGGAGACTTTCCACAGAATACACATGGACCCCGAAAGTGAGTGGTTGACTACTTTCTCAACCCCCCTGGGAAACTACCAATGGACTGTTCTCCCTTTTGGATTACAAGCTTGGTCCCGCAGCCTTCCAAATGTTTCACAATTCTGTATTACAAGACCTCCTCTACGAAGGTGTTGTTGTTTACCTAGATGACATTTTGATCAACTCAGAAACCCTTGAACAACACACCAAAACCCTTGAACAACACATCATACGTACTGTGTTACAAAGACTCATAGAAAATGAACTTGTTAAACTCTCAAAATGTGAATTTCACGCTCAGACTTTTGACTACTTAGGGTACCGCATTTGTCAGAATACCCTAAACATGGACCCCACTAAAACTGACACCATTTTGAACTGGCCTACCCCCAAAACTAGAAAGCAACTCCAACAATTCCTTGGCTTTGCAAACTTCTATCATAACTTCATAGAGAGGTTTGCCACAATTGCTCTCCCTCTTACCGACCTCTTGAAGAAAACAACTGATAACAAAACTAACCGATGCAACCGCATCCTCTAGACTGAAAAATGCTAGACAGCATTCGAAACCCTCAAATGAAAATTTACATCTGAACCACTTCTCTTATTCCCTGATACTAGCAAAGAATTTATAATTCAATTCTCCCCAAACAATTTTGGATTACAAGTCACTACCTGAGCACAACAGCAAGCTCGGGAATCAGCCTCAACACTGCTTGATTCTGCCTTCCAACACTCTCTGAAATCTGCCTACCAGACAGACACATGGCTATAAATACACAAACACTCAATCACCTGGGTTAAAGATTTGGCTTTCATCAGAACTAAAATCTACATACCACCAGCTTGCCAAATCGAAATTTTGAAGAGATACCATGATTCCAAACCTGCTGGACACTTTGACTTTCTTAAAACTCTACATTCCATCAGAAAACTTTTCCACTGGCCAGGTCTCACAAAACAAGTCCAAGAATATATAAAGAACTGGCCCGTTTGCAACACCTGCAAGGTTGGGACTTCTCCAACCACTTCCTACTCCCTCCTTACCTTGGGACACTATTTCATGGGACTTCATTGTTGGTCTGCCCAACTCCCACGGATTCCATACCATTTGGGTTGTCACCGGTCATTTCTCCACACAATCTCATTTCACTAAAAAAAAGTGCCTTTGGTTCCTGACACCCTGAGCTGTGATTGGCTGGCTGTAACCAGGGTTGTCCAGCTTCTCTCTTCACAGATACCTATTTAGCCTGCCATGGTTTGCCCCATGGCCTCCATTAGTATATTCTTAGAATCCTGAGGTTTAGGTCAGTGATATCTCAGTGCTTCATGCTGTATTTTGGAAATGCAGAGAAAAAAATAATGTTTCCAAATTTAAAATGTAAGAGATTGATGTTGCTGTGTCTCTTCAAGTCATTTCTGACACATAGTGACCCTAAGGCAAACCTATCCCAGGGTTTTCTTGGCAACATTGCTTCAGAAGGAGTTTGCCTTTGCCTTCTTCTGAGGTTGAGAGAGTGTGACTTGCCCAAAGTAAGCCAGTGGCTTTTCATGGCTGAGCAGGGGGATTCAAACCCTGGTCTCTAGAGTCATAGTCCAACATTCAAACCACTACAACTCAATTTGAGACTGGTCTTGGGATTTTTTTCTTTTTATTGCAACTCACAGAATCCTATAGCCAACATGATTGAGGCCATGGTGACTAGAAGGTTCTAGGAGTTACTGTCCAAAATATAACTTTTCCAAGCTTCTTAAAGAGTACCCTTGAAACTCGTCCATTCAAGAGGGCCCTGTATTTACTGGGGGGGGTTTCAATGAAATATCCTAGAGATTTCTTCTTTTTTGTACAATTAATAGTGCTTTATAGGGTCCCCAGTGTTGCAAAATAAAAAAGAAACTGTGAAACCCACTACAGACGTTCTTGCCTTCAGTAAAAGAAGCTCATACCTCAAGCCAGCTGACAATTCTACTGTCTTTATTGTGGATAATAAGTCAAGCTGATTAAGTCACAGCAAAGCGAGCCATCTCTAACAGAACAGAAAACAGCAGTCAGACAAAAACCATTCAGTGACCGTTGTTAAGTAAGCATGAATACACAGGGTGCAAAATAAGTCAGAAACATAACAGGCTGCTGTGTCCCAAAATACACACGAACACAGCTGCATGTTCCAGAAGACCAGATAACACATAGTCACTACACAGTGTTACAGAATAACATTCTCATGGGTAAAGCTTTAGCCTGCTAGCCTAAACAATTCTACAAGCAATTTACTTTCTCACACACTGGAACTGTGAAATTGTGAAGCAAGGAGTCCACTACATGTTTCATACATTGTGACATCCAGATCTCAGGCCCTGACCCCTGTCTTCAGGGCAGGTAGGAAAAATCTCAGATTGAAAGCACTGCCTTGAAAAGTGTGTTTATAGCTAGTTTCCTCACTTGTTAGACTTTATGCTTTTTGTCTGGATGGTGTGCTGTGGTAGATGGTAGATGCTTACTGCATCTTGCCTAATGTCATTATAAGGGGCTGTTCCTCTTAACATCCCTTGTGAATTCACCAGGACATGCTTCCTGTGGCATAAGAAGGAATGGTCTCTTGGTCTCAGGTTTTTGACCTGAAATCTGAGGTCATGGAATAATTTTGATCTGGAAATCCTGGTGCTTTCACACTTTTCTTTCCTCCTAGGTCCCAGAAGTCTTAAAGCCATAGGGCTCCAGTTCTATACATACTTACCTAGGAGTAAGTGCTGATGAACTCTTTGTGGCCTAATTCTGAGTGGCCATGCATAAGATTATGGCTGTGTCATGTCTTTAACCTCTTTCTCAGAGGCTGTTGGTGAGGAAGATACAGTGGTGTAGGGATGGGGGAGGTGAGGGGGTGGTGTGCCCTGCGTGGCACTTTTTTGAGGGTGCTGCCACTCCTTGCCTGCCCCTGTGTGCTGTTGCCCCTTCCCCGCATGCCGACATCCCACCTGCATGTGCTGTCGCCCTGCCCATGCCCCTCTGCCCACGTCCACCCACACCCCTACCCCACTTGCACCAAGCTATGCCACAGGGAAGATAGGCCAATATCAAGAGTGGGTGAGAAGTGCAGGCTCTTTTCTGCTTGGCATGGGGCATTCTGCAATTAACAATCCTCTGCAGAGTTAATGGGGCATCAGTCTGAGTTGCCAGGCCCCTGGATGGCCAGGAGTGACTGTGAATTCATCCCTCTGAAATATTAGGCCACCTGAAGGAGTACATTTCATTCCAGAAGGCAGTCACACTCCTCACTTAGCAAAATGAGAAAGCCAATATTTACTGCATTAAGTTATTTACTGACTGTACTTCATTGTTTACAGTAAATGAGGTGGAGATGTGAGGAACCATGGTTGCTCCATGTTTGACTTGATGGTTATTTCTTTTCCAAAGTAAAACCTCTGAGGATGGGTGCTACAGACAGGATATTCCCAAGTACAAGATCTGTTTAGCTGAAACCTTGTTCAGTACCCACCTTTGGGTGTCAATAACATGACTCAAGCACTAGGCATGTGAGATTATACTTAGATTTGTAGTACTGTATCCATTTGAGACATTAACCAGAGATATTTTTATTGGTACAACAGAGAATGAAAAAGTCATCCTTAAACACAGGCAATTAAAAAAAATATAAGGAGACACTTAAATGTCCTCTGGCTTAAATGTCCTGTCCTCTGACTTGGATGTGTGAAAATGATGAAGCAAAGAATCCATATAATCATAACTGGGGAGAAAACATGAGGGGCAGAATTTTCTCCAAATTTGTGTTTGTTTTTATTCTCCCTCCCCTATCCCAGTAGGAAAGCTCAAGTTTCTTGATCAAAAACTATTTTTTTTCATCTAAGAGGTGTGTAGCACAATTCTACATGTGAGTACTTAGAAGTCTCATTATGTTCAACAAGGCTGCATAGAATTGTAGCCTGCCTAACACTGCAACCTAAGACTCACACATCTTTTTATATGAACCATTGTGGTTTCCTCCTCTGCAAAAATATTAACAAAAGATCCTGAACTGGCTGAATCTGAGCAGAAGAAGGCAGGAGGGTGCTGCTTCTAACTCCAAAAGCTGTGCCACATAAAGTTACATTCAGAAGCCTATATAAATTGTGTTAAGTGGAAAAATAATAATTTGTCTCAATTTTCTTAATTTGTTCTGGTTTTGCTAATGTGGGAAACTGTGCAGCCATGAAATTCCTACTTCCAGCGAGGAGGATTCATTCAAACCAACCCAGCTGCTGAGATTTCAATAGGCGAATACCCTTTCCAACATATTTTTACAGTCATAAGGCCTAGAACGTTGTCTTTGTTTTGTTTCTTATCCCAAAGTGAAAATTGGGAGTCTTCAGTTGGTTGAATTCTTTGCTTATTGCTGTGCATGCTTTTTGTCTTTGTCAGACCTCTTGCTTTGGCTCGGCATGCATGCACACACCCTGTATAAAAGCATTCACAAGAGCACATTCTGTTTCCTTCAGTTACGACTGAACCGAAAGGGTGTCCTCACAGAGTGTCGCCCATTTGGTGCAGAGTTCTGAACCACAGCAAAGATTCCCTTTCACTGTTGCTTCTGCTCCAGCTTGTCAAGAAAAGCAACCTGTAGCAATCAACCTCTTTCTCCTATACCAGAAGGGGGTTCTGGGCCTCTCTGTTTCCATTTGGATTGCCTCAATTCTGGCGGCGATGCCAATAGATGCCAAGAGCGACAGCTACAGCCGATAGCGACACCACTACCACAGCCACCACAGCTGCAGTCAAATTGCGAGACTTCTCTGCAGCAACAAAAAAACAAACAAACAAGAGATGGTGTTTGGCTAGAAAGGCACAAGGGAAGAAGTGTCTCAGGGCCACAAAACTAAAGACAAGTGTGATTCGTGGTGTATGTCTGACAGGATCCTGCAAAGGACAATCATAGTCGGTATTCTTTTCCCAAGCCAGCTGGCCAGGTGCCTGTGGGATTCA